>JAODAL010046568.1:0-30802 GCA_025379985.1 Phyllomedusa bahiana | reverse complement strand
GAAAGTACCAGGGCCAGGGGACGGGGATACTGACACTCGGGGTACCGAGCCAGGGCAGGGATACTGACACTCGGGGCGTCCCAAGACCCTTTCTTATTTTCATCCGGCAACCTATTGGGGGATCCCCTTTTTTTTTCATCAAGGACCCTCATTGGAAATTTGGTCATCGGGCCTTTTCCCCAAATCTCATTGACAGGGACGTAGTTGTCTAAAATTTTCCTGCTTTTTTTGAAAATTTTCATCTCTCTCCCACTTTGGAATCAGCGTCTTTCCTATGACCCCAAAATTTGGGGGAAACGCGTTGGAATGGGTTTAACCCTTTTTTGGGAAAGGTTTAACTTAATGGTTATGGGGAAACATTAACTTTATATATTATTGTTACATTGTTACCTGTTATATTCTTTTTCTTGGGTTTGGGTTTGGGTTTGTGTTTTTTGTGTTTTGTCTTTGGTGATTTTTCTTGTATATTTTGATTTAGGGTTTTTGTAGGGCCGAGATGTTTGGTTTGGGGAACCCCCTTTATTGGGCGACTATTCCATTTTTTTGAAAGGCAGTTCTAGGATTTTTGGGGAAATTTTTCTTATAGGCTTTGTAGGAAAGGTATTTTTTGTGTTTTTTTTTTTTTTTTTTTTTTTTTTTTTTTTTTAACTATTTTGAAAAAAATTTATTTTTTTAAACCTAGGTGTTTTATTTTTGATAGTTTTGACTTTATATTTTGTATACCCCTTTTTTTAATGGTATTTTCCGGGGCTTTTCCAACCCCCATTACCTTATTTTTTAGATCGAGGTGTTTTTGCTCAAGATACTCAAAGCTACACCCCAGGACACAACAACCTTCTTAACAAACTAAATTCCCCCGGGCCACTTCCGGGGGACACCTTTTTTGGCCACCGGATTAGAATCCCTTAATACAAACATTCCCACAAGGATGGATTGCAGCAGTCGGGGTTCACCTAGAGAAAAAAACCTCCCAACAAAACCATTCACACAGATCCAATTCATACTCACCACAACTTTTCAATTTTGGGAAACCTTATCTACACAAAAGGGGAACTTCCAGGGGGCCCAGATTGCCCCCAATATCAAATCCTTTTATCGGTTTTTTGGAATTGCATATTTTTAAATTTTTGACCACCAAAACCCATGATGACCTCCGTTATATCATAATCTTGTCATCGGGACTGCGGGGAGGAGGCCCAAATTTTAAATTCCTAATGTTTTCAATAATTTTTCACCCCACCATCAACCTCAAGCTTACCTATTCAAGAACAAAATCCACTTTCTGGATACCACAATACACTCAAAGACCCCCGCTGCTCACATCACTAAAAACCAAAACCCAACAAACCCCCCCAAAACACTTCCACCCCAAAAAACCCACAAGACAGTCTTAATCACAGCAGCATACTACAAATTTGGGTTTTGCCCCACAAAGCAGCCCGGGACAAGCACCTTTGGATCTGAGGCCCGAAATTTTAAAACTTGGATACAGCCAAAATTTGACAGAAAACCCAAATCAGCAAAGCAGCCCCATCAACAAGACAGTCTGCTAAACTACAAAGAGACCCAGAAAAAGAACGAGTACCCTATTGTCATTACAACCCAACGAGACCACGAAAGATTCCCAAAGGGAACTTAACCTGTGCTAATGGGGACAACAACTCAAAAATATTCCCAGTCCCCCCCCCCTTTCCTTTCGGAACCACCAAACCTTGCGTTTTATTTTTGGGAGCGCCCTAAGGCCCCAAACAGAAAATGGCCCCTCACCCGCCTGAGAACGGGGCAACCCTACGGGCAATCCACACTGCTGACAGTTACCGTCCCACAACCCCAACATGCACAGAATAAGTAGCCCTTTTCCTGCGGGTCTCCAATGGGGGTATCAATCATGTGTGTGCAAAGCCCGACCACAGGCCTTTTTAGGGGAAACGGGGAAAGGGGCTCAGTCAGCGTATAATTCCCACACAGATTCACCATTAAAACAGCAAACAATCTCCCATGGCCCACATTTCTCTGGGAAAATACCCCATGGAAGTTTTACGGGTTACCCCCCTAAGGGGAAATTTTTAAGACTAAAGGGGGAGGGGAAGAATGAATTAATTAATAAAAACTTAAAACTCGAAAAAGGGGTTTTTAAATTTCATCCAGCTTCATGTCAAAATGTTGAACTTTTTTGGGGAAAAAAACACCCCAAAGCATATAGTAAAAAATAATTACGATCACCCCCTTCCACGCCCCCAAAATTTTTCAGAGTGTTTATTTCTTGCCTTTTAAATAACTGCTCAAATTAATTGCATTTTTTTTTTTTTAAGAATTCTAAGATCCTTTGAAGATCCTTTTTTTGTGTAAAAAAAGTCTTGTATTTCAGTTTGTTGTATAACATCATGTCGAAGAAAGAGCTATCCTCTCAAAGCTCACCATAAAATACCAGTTTGCCCCTAAAAGGATCGCCTGATTTCTTCACCTTTTATTGCCTACATCATCATGAGGGGGGAGGTCATGGTTTTTGGGTTGCATGGTGCTACACTGTAGAGAGATACAGTTTATTGAGGACCATGAAGCAAAATGTATTGAAACTGAAGCAAACATGATCGCTTTTCTTCTGTGCCCAGGGCAGTATTCCCAAAATAAATAACCCCCAAAAACCTCTCCAAAACAACCACGCTTTTAGAAAATGAGGGTAAAGGTCCTGTCTGGGCAAGCAGCTCCCGATCTAAAAACCCTTTGGCATTTTTAGGCATCTGCAAATGGAAGTGGAAGAGCGCTAGGACCTGTGAAAAACAAAATGTTGACATTTTTTGGGACAATTTGTTTATTTTTAAATTAGGGGGTGTACTCCTTTTGTTTTCATGGGTTTAGAAATTTATGACTGTTTGTTGATTTTTTTTTAGGGCAAACCAAAATTTTCATTTTTATACAACGTTCACTGACTACTACTTTTGGGATAATTTTTTTTAAAACTTTTCATTTTTTTATGACTTTGGGGGGTTAGAAATTGAGTTCTATTTTCTCCATTTAAAAAATCACTTACAAAAAATAATTTTTATTTTATCAACACAAAAAAATGACTGAAAGAAAGAAAATAAAATGGGAAATTTTGCTAAAATTTCCTTTTTGAAAACACAGATAATGTTTATATAACATTTTTATATTCTTAGTAGCCACAAGTAGTCTATAGGAAATAATTATCATTCAGTACATAGTGTGTTCAATCCACCTTAATAATCAACCCCATCCCAAACAGGGGAAAAGATGGTTTTAATGACACCCAATAGACCCTGTGGTGTCCGTTGTGCCCCAAAAGGGCATCCCACCTCAAAGGGTTTATCCCGAAAACCCAGTTAATAAGGATAAAAAAAACATAAGAGGAAAGCCCCCAAAAAAAAAAAAAAGACATAGCAAGACAGGTCTAGAAAAAAAGCCTGTCTGTTCCCGATGCGTTCCCCATAAATAATTACTATTCAAGTAAAATCATCAAAGGGTTAGATAAATGTCCAGTAAGCTAATACAATTCCAATATCCCCGGAGACCAGCAGGGCGATTGATTTCCCAAAAATCAATCAGAATGACAAAATTTAATAAGAAAACATATCTGTACTTCAGCAAAAATAATTTTGAAAAACTATTTTTACCCAAACCCCCAACTAACTATGACAAACTCTTTCCCCCTTTTATTTTTTTTCAAACCACAGCAATTAAGCTGTACATTTCTCACAAAAATCGCGGCAAAAAAAGTGATTTACCGCGATTTTTACCACGTTTTTGTGCACAATGTACAGCATTTTAAAACCCCGTCGCTCCTATTCTGATTGGGTGTTTACCGACCATGAGAAGACTTCGAATTTGAATTTCTGTATTTCCCGGGAATTTTTTAATATCCAAAATTTCCGAAGTTGCGTCGTTCTTGATTTTTGGAAAGTGAATTTTTTATGTTTTTTTTAGATTTTGAGCTCTTTTTTAATAAAGTTTTTTCACCCAATAAAAACATTTTTTTGATTCAACCCATGCCCACGGAGTGAGAGCTGAGATTATTTCTTGAGCGATCTTAAATTTTTCCCTTTTTAAATTTTAAATGACCATTTTTTAAAATACATTTATTCGCTTTGATTTTTCCTTTATTCATTCATTATTTGAAAACAACTCTTTTGCTATTCACAACATGTTTAATGATTTTTTTGCTGATTTTCCCCCTTTTCCCAATCGGAATACATGTTAGGCGCATCCTTTTGCGCCTAAATTCCCCCACGCGCCTCACACCCGGGGGGCCCGGGGGGAATTTTTCAGCAATTTTTGGGAGGCACCTCCTTCGGGCGGGAAATCTTAGGCGCAAACCAGTCCCGCAGGGCCTTTAAACCCCACTCGGGGGGAGGGCGGTGGACTTTACACCCCCAAATGTATAGCGCGCTGGGCCCCGGGACTTTTTGGGAGGCGCAGCTTTAAAGTTTTCGACCCCCTTCAAAAAAGGCGTTTCCAAACCCCGGGGGAGCTTCATCTTGTCCCCCTAAAGGGAAAAAACAAAAAATATGCAGTGGGGGAAGGGTTAGGGTTTTTCTTGCTAAAAAAAAGGGAGAAAAAAAAAAAGGAAAAATAGCTTTCCCAAAAAGGGAAATTAAAAACTAAAAATTTTCCCACCCTAGGGGGAAAGGGGGGCTTTTTTTACAAAGTGACACCCTTTCCCATCTTTCACTTTTTTGGATTTAAATGTTTTGGAACGTAGATTAGGGGTTTTTGGGGGGGTTTAGATCCTTACTGTTTTGCTTTGACTTATACATGGCCCCCCAAAAACCAGGGAAGTTTTTTTTAAAGGGCCCCCACATTGCCTGCTGTCTCCCCCCCTTTTTCGGGTTTTTCCGCCCCGTCCTGGGATTCAACTTTACGGGACCAATTGTTGACTTTCTTTCACAAAAATGTCCGGGGTTCCCCAGGGGGACCCCCCCTGCTTGCCCCGGGCCCGGCCCCTTTTTTCCTTTTTCCCCGTCGCGTTTCCAGTAAACGCGGCCCCCGCCTCCCCCGGGGGGCCCGGCCCCCCGAAAATTGGTCAATTTTGGCGCTGGGGTTTTTTTTTAAGGGTTAAAGGCCCCCAGCATTTCCCCGCCAAGCCCCGGGGTTTGGTGTGCCTTAAAAGGGGGTTTTTTAGAGGGGTATGTAGCCCTGTTCTGTTTCCCGTGTACCTGCCTTTTTGGTTAGGTTTCCTGTCCCTTGCCTGTTTGCCGCTGCCCAAGTCGCACGGGGCTTGACCAAACCCCTCTGCCGCCTCCCCGGGAACTTGTGTCCCCGATACCCCTTTTGGGGATTTCGTTTTCTTTTTCCAAAGGGAACCCCCCGGCCCCGCCATCGAAAGAAAGGGGTCACGTCTGGGGGTAACGCCCCTGGTAGCCTCACCCCCGCAGAAAGGGGTCCACCCCGTTTTTTGGGCGGGTTTCGGGTAAAAAATTGGGGGTTTTATTTTGATTCCTTTCCCTGGCTTTGGCTTATTTCATCATGCTTGCGGGCCAGCGAACCCACTCCTGCTTTAAACAGTAGGACTTGCCAGGTTTCCCGCCGGGGGTTCCCTTGCCCTTTTCCCCGGGGTTTCGACAGCCGTTCCACCCAAGTCCCAGCGTATCGACCAGCTGGGGCCCCATGTTTGGAAAACCCTAGCACCCCGTCTAAAACCGTTTTGCGCGGCCCCCTCCCCCGGCCCGGGGCACCGGGGTTGCCCCCAAAACCTTTTCCCTTCTCTGCAGCGGCCGGTTCCCGTCAGGCTAGATGGAGACCCTAGGAAATCCCGGGGGTTTTCATCAGTAAAGCCCCCATCCACCTGGGAGTTTTTTGGGGAACCATTTCCCCCAACCGGGGCGGGTTTAAGGGGGCCCTTTTTATTTTTAGCTCTTGTCGGGGGGCCCTTTGGGCCGGGGCCCCCTTTAAGGGGGGCCCCGAGGGATCGCAGAAAAGCGATTCTACAAACCTTCCCCCGGGGGTTTTCCGAAAGGGTCTTTGGGGAAAACCTGGGCCGCACCCCCTCCCCCCCCCCGGGGGGCAGGGGGCTTTGTTTCCGTTTTCCGTCGGGGGGAAGATCCTCGGTGGGTAAAACTATCCGTGCAGTTTCGCACCCGGGCTTTTGAATGAAGGGGGGAATAATGAGGCCTTTGGTGGCAACTTTTTGGCAAGGCCTCTGGGCCATTTTAAGGAGAGGGGGTGGGGATCTCCCTTTCTAATTCGGGAAAAAATGTTTCTTTTGGCCTCCAATGGGGACATTCGGTTTGCGGGGGGAGACAACAAAGAGCCCCGGGTTTAAACGGGGAGGTCGCCCGCCCACGCGGTTACCACGTTTGGCCCCCCATCTTCCAATGTTCTCCCTACCCACTATAAGGGGTTCCGGGGGACGGATCCGTTCGAATCGAAAGAGTTTACTTGCCCCCGGGAAAAAATTCTCGAAAGCGGTGCCTGGGGCCAAAGTTATGTTTTAAATGGGGGCCATTTTGGGGCCCAAACTTTTTGGGGGAAATGTCCAGTCCCGGCCCGGGAAGTTGGGACTTTTAGAGTTCGCAGGGAGGGGGTTTTCCCTGGGGAGTCTGTGCAGCATCTCCCCTTCTGACCATTCCCGAAATTTTTGGGGGAATTTTTCCACGGACGCCCCTTCCAGGCCAACGCCTTCCTTGTTTTCGGGGTCCGCGGGGAAACCCCTTTTCAAAAGGGCTCTGGGTTCCCCAAGTTTCGTTTCCCCAGTGACCCTTTTGCAGCCCCCCCCTGAAAGTTTCCTTGTTAGGGGGCGAAGGGGTTTTTAAGGGAGGGTTTTTTGGGGTTTCTGCACGGGCACCCCCTTCTTAAGATTGGTGCTCTACAAAAGGGAAAACTCTGAAGTGTGGTTTTGGCTCGCCCCACTTCGAGTTTTCCCCCGGGGCCCTTAGGGTTTGGGAAACTATGCCCCGACCCTGGACTGGAAACGGGGGGAAAATTTTTCCCTTTTGGGGCCCCGGCTTCCGGGTGGCATCGCGCTGTTTCCCCTTTTTTCTTTTTGCCCTTGGGGCCCGCTCCTTTTAAGTCTTCAAAACCTTTGTGGGGGCCCTTCACTCCGTTTTAAGGACTTGGGGATTTTTTTTCCAAGAAACAGGCCCAAAAAACTCTGCCTCCGCCCCGGCCAAATTCGATTGCCCCCATTGCCTGCTACCGGGGGACAAACTCCCCCCTGGGTAGATTTACCCTCTATCGCCCGGGACAAAGGCTTTTTCCAAAAAGTATATTCAAAAAACCTCGGGAAAGGGCTTCTTTACGAAATTTCCTCCTGCCCGGGGGGCCGGGGATTCTTTTTTGGGTTTGGAAAAGAAAGACTTTTTCCCTCTCCCACCCGGGTTTTTAAATTATGGGGGAGGCTTAAAAAAGGTTTTCCTATCAAAAATTTCGATCCCCCCTGCCCCCCTGATCCCCGGGAGCTTTTTTCCGATGGCCTGTGCGGGGGGCAAAAGTTTTTTTCCCAAGTTGGATCTGGGGGGGGGCATATAACGGGATTCGTAATTGGGGAAGGGACGGGGGGAAAAAACACCCTTTTTAATCCCAGGGGAGGATTTTAAATTTTCCTCGTCATGCCTTTGGGGCCTCTCAAGCTCCGGAGTTTTTCCGGGAACTTTTTTAAAAAAAAATTCTTCAGGGACCCCCTTTATTTTGCGTGATTGTCTTTCTTGCGTTTATCCTAATTTTCTCCCCGGGACCGGGAGATCACCCTCCGCATGTCCCGCAGGTACTCAGACGTTCCGTGCCCAAACCGGGATATGCTAAACTAGAAAAAATCCCTTTTTTTAAAACGCCCCTTTTTTTGGGCCCTTCCGGGGTTTTCCCATATTTTTCGGTTCAGGGCTCAAAAAAGCCTTCGTTTTTTTGGGTCTGCAGTTCTACAATCCCCCCTTCGTCCGTGGGGCCCCGCTCCACCCAAACGTTTTTTGGGGGTTTTGGGAAATTTTTCAGAAAATTTTCACCCCTAAATTTTTCCAGGCGGGTTGGGCCCCGGGTTGGTGGCCTTTTGAAAAAAAATTTGCAACCCCAAAATATGGCCACTGAGGTTTTCAAAAAGGGCTTTCATGCCTCAAATCGGCATTCGCTTCTGCCCCCGTGCTGTCCCGCCCGGGGCCCCCGCAGCGCCCCTTTATCCCTCGGGGGAAAGACCCCCTCCTGGGTAGGGCAGGAGCGGTTCCCCTTCAAAAGGGGCCTTTCCTCGGGAAAACTACGTACTTGGGTTTTCTTCCCCAAAAACCCCTTCACCCCCCCGGGAAAAAAAAAATTTTTACTATCGGAGATGGGGAAATTTTTATGGAAATTTAAAGGTTAGCCCTAGAAGAATGGCTGGGCACCGCTGGAGGGAGTCTTTCCCCCAAAACGATAATTCACCGGGATCAAAAGTTTCTTTCTTCCTGAAAGTTTTCCCAATGGTTGGAATCCTCGGCAATCTAGGGGGTTTCACTCTTTTTCCCCAGTTGGGTGACTTCCTTTTTTTTTTTTTTTCCACCCAGGGGTAAAAAAACATCAGGGGCAGAGGCCCTTCTGAAAACCCTCTGCCCACGGGGGGGGTTTGGACCCAACCCCTTTCAGCTTTATTTCCCTCCTAAAGCGTCCCCTCACGGCGGTCCCTTGTGGCCCTTTCAAAACCCCTCCCCCCCCGGGAAGCCCTTCGTACGTCCTGCTATGCGGGCGTTTTTCCTAAATTGGGGAAAGCCGCGAAATGTTTGGGCCCCTGGAGTCCTTTAAGTTTTCAGCAACAAATTTTTCCCATTATATTTGGTGGCCCCCCACTCTCGCTGGGGATGTTGGATTTTTTCCCTGGCCTGTGTCTCCGGGCCCGTTAAAAAAGGTCCCCTCTTTTCAGACCGGGGGGTCTTTGCCTCCCCCGGTGCCGGGAAAGGGACCTTGGGTTGCATTTTTTCGTTGGATTTTTTACTGCCCCTCCCGATCTCCTCCGGAAAACTGGGTTTCTTTGGGGTTATTTGGTCGCAGATTTTTTTAAAAGGGCCCCACTTTTGTTCCTTCCCCGGGTTGCCCCCGTTTCCCCAAGTTTAGCCCCCCAACTTCTTCCGTAAATTTTTCCCAAAACTACAGGGCCCTTTTGTTTATCGTTTTAGTTTAGGGGGGTCCCAATTTTTTTATCAAAAATTTGGGGGGGCCCTGGGTGCTCATTACAGGTCCGTTGGATTCTCGTCCGATTTTTAATCCCCAAACCAGGGGCAGGTGGAGAGGGTAACCAAATTGTGGGGAAATTTTATCTGGGGAACCATTTTGTGTCCGCTCCCCAGGATTAAGGGTTTGGACCTTCCCCCCTGGGTGGAATTTTCCCTTTAAAATTCCTTAGATTTGAGGTCCCCTGGAGCCTCCCCCTTTTTTATTGTGTTTTGGGCTGAATCCCCGCCCACCTCTCCCTTGGCCCCCTCGTGTGACGTCCCTGCTGGATTGCCAAGAAACGGGACATAAGACACTTGGAAGTTACTCGACGGGGCCCCTTTTACGGGCCCCCCTCCGCACTAAACTTCGGGCAAATACCCCGGAGACTCCCCCGTGTTTTGGGGGGTGATAGGGTTTGATTTGGGGCCAAGTACATCCGCTTAAAGGGGCCAGTAAAATTTTGGGGGGCAAAGTTTCGGGGGTGGGTTTGTGATACCCCGGCAGTTTAAACCCCGGTGTTTCACAACCCTTTCGCTTCCCCCCCATTTTAGTGTCCCGAACCCCCTTCCATGTTCTCTTCCTAACGGGTGGTGCTAAAATTCGCTTTCCCGTGGATCTGTTCCCCTTCTCCGGGGGCCCAAATTTGTTAAACCTTTGGGGTTTCAAGGAGGGGTTTGGCGCAGAAGACAGTGGGGGGAAGGGGTTTTCTTTCCCCCATTGCCCTGGAAGGGGTTTGGGCCGGGGAGGCACGGGGAACCGGAGGTAAACCTGTTCCCCCGGGCCCTCCTTTTTCTAGGTTCCAAAAAAGGGGGGGGGCCCTTGGGGGGGGGGGGGGGTTACTGTCAGGGGGTCGGGGGCTCCGCTGCCCCCCGCGGCCCCCCCTCCCGGAGGGGGTTTTCCGGTTTGGGCGGTTTTCCCCGGACCACCCGCCCCCTGCCCCCGGGCCCGGCACCGTTTTTCCCTTCCCGCCCCCCGCTACGGGAAAAACGCTGTGTCCCTCCCTGCCCCCGGACTGCCGGGAACCCCTTTGGCCTGGGCTTAGGCGCGTTTGGGGCGGCGGGTTTTTCAAATTTTTAAAAAAAAGGGGGGGCCAGCGCCCAAAATTGGTCAATTTTGGGGGCGGCTGGTTCTATTTGGGGTGAAACCCCCCCAGCATTTCCCTCCCAGTCCGTTGGTGGGGCTTCCCGTGGGTTTAGAAGAAGGTATTTTTAAAAGTTTTGGTTGATTCCCGGGTGTCCCAAGATCGCCTGCTTACGTTTCCTGCCCTTGCCTGTTTCCCGCTGCCCTGACCTTTCGGCCCCTTGTTTTGACCACGAACCTCTGCCCCCTCCCCTTTAAACCCCCTCCCTTTTTCCCCCGATTACGCCTTTGGTTTTCGGATTCGGTCCCACCCCTTTTCCCCGGGGGCCCGGCCATCGAAGCAAGCCCGCGGGGGGGTGAAACCGGGTGGGCCTCAGGGCCCGGGCAAGTTATCCCGTTTTTGCGGCGGTTTGGGTTTAAAAAGGGGGGTTTTCTTAAAATTCCCATTCCCGGGCCCGTGGCTTAGTCTCTTTGGGTTGCTTTTGGGCCCCAGCAAATTTCCATCCTGCGTTGCTAACAAATTTGGGAATCAAAAAATGGGGGCCCTGGGTTTTTCGGGATTTTTCCCTTAGTTTAATTGCAGCATGGCCCGGTGGTAAACTTTAAAGGGTCAAATTTTTTGAACTTTTTTAGGCCCCTTAAAATCACTTTTTTGGGCCCATGGGTTTTACAAAGGGGGCAAAAAAAGGGAATTTTAGAAAAAAAAGTTTTCATACATTTTGGTTTTAAAAGGCCCAAAAAGATATTTTATGCCTTTTCCCCAAAAATCAAAACATTTTGTTTTTTAAATAGAAGTATATCAAAAAGAATAAAAGAAATTGGGAAAAGAAAAAAAACTAAATAATAACAAAGTTAAAAATTTAACATTGAAAAATTTAAAACCCAGAACCCCAAGGCTAAAAATTTCCTTTAAATTCCCTAAGCCCAAAATGCCGCCCATCATGACCACATATCAACACATAGTGAAAAAAATTTTAACGCCACACTATGAACGCTATCCCCTCACATGTGACTAAAATTAGGCCGCCTCCCCGACCTCATATCACCGAAACATAGTGATGAATAATCCCACAAACACTATGACCAAATATCACCCCACATAATGCGAAAAAATACCGCCCACCCTGATAATTTATAATACTAATAGGATGAATAAAAACCACAGTTACTGAATTAAAGCATTACATTTTCCCATATAATAAGTGTTTGCGTTCAGGAAATTTTTGTGATAAAGATGACATTTTCCCAGTGAGGTTCTTTTCCCCTTTTTTTCCCCATCCGGGGTCTACACTTTAGCTGATTTTCCCCCGGTAAAACTCAAAAAACTGCAGATTTGGACACAAATATCTTGAATCCTACCTTTTTGCCTTTTCCCAACTTTCCCAAAACCTAGGAAATTGGGAGAGCGGCTACAGCTTGGGAAAAAACGTCCCCGGGAGGAACAGGGGACTAACCCCTTGGAGATTGTGTTTACAGTTCTGGCCGTACCATCAGAATAAATTTTGTGTGGTCTAAAACCCCTTACCTGCACTCAGAAGATCGCCGGGGCAAGATGCATGATTCTCAGGGGAGCAAGGATGGAGTTTGCATTGTCTGTTTTATAGTGTTTTGTTTTTTTACAGGTTTTCCTTGTTGGACTTTAAAAACGGATTTATTGAAACCGCATTTGTTTATTTTTTAAGAAATGGTAATGAGGGCTGGTGTCGGGAGAGTTTATTTAAATAAAGCTTTTTTTTTTTGTGCTGTGTCGTGGCTTTTTTCATTTATTTTGTTTATTTAAATGAGATTTTTTGGGACAGAAAATCTATAAATTTGGCTGGGGCTTGATGTCAGCTTTGGGTGAAAAAAAAAACTCCATGACACAAGTCCAGTTAGTAAGAGAGAGAGTCTGTCAGACCCCTTTTTTTACAAACATTGGAAAATAGTGGTCAAAAATACAAAAAACCAAAAAAAAATTAAATTTTTAATTTAAAACACCCCCCAACAACATGCTGGGTGACCTTTTTATAAAAAAAATTGGATCGAGACTCGTCCAAGTAATCGAGGGGAAACCCGTAAAATACAGAAAAACTAAAACGCACTTGGTGGGGTGTTATATGCTAGGGGGAGATGAATACTAAATTGCCCCCAAAGATAGGAAAACACTTTTAGATATCTAGTCCTTAAAATTTGGGATTCAGGTAGGTGGGTAGGCAACTAAGGCCCCAGTTAGTAGGGAGGCAAGCCATAGGTAGTTTGGTAAATGGGGAGGCCCAAAAGGGGTAGGTAGGACCCTAGGTAGATAGGTAGGTCCCAAGGGGTTGGGGGGAGGAAAAGGTAGGGGAGGTTGGTAGACCCTGGTAGGTAGGATCCCCCGGTAGGTAGGTTTGAGGGCCCAGGTAGGGAGGGACAGGGTTTGGCCCCGATATTTAGGTGTATGTTGCCCCCCGGTGGGGAGGGGATTGATTACCCAGGTAGTTAGATTGCCCCCAGGTAGGAGGTAGATTGCACCCAATTGCACCAGTAGGGAGATTGCCCCCGGTTTTACGTAGATTTCCCAAAGGGAGGAGATTGAGGGTAGTGGTTTGATTTCCCCCGGTAGTAGATGATTTCCCAGGTGGGTAGTTGGCCCAAAAGGAGTTGGTGTAGATTGGCAGGGGTCGGACCATTAGATTAAAAAAAATAAAAATCACTCCCTCTTCCCCCTTTCCCCCATGTGCGGGCCCTTCCGGTCAGGGGCCGTGTTTTTACTGAAACCCAGCAAGGCGTTGTGAAAATGGCGTCCTTAGTCGTTAAGGCCTAGGAGTAGACTTCTAGGTAGTAAGCGGTAGTAAGGGGCCAGTGGCGTTCGCTCCGCTAAGGGCCCCCGCAGACATTTTCTCTGGCTTCTTAAAAAAATGGAGTGCGGGCCAGGCCTGGACTTGTGGGGGGGGGAAGGGGCTATTAGGAATTTAGGGCCATACAGCCAAAATTTTCTGACCTCCTCAAAAAAAAAAAATGGGTGAACGGGAAAAAAAAAAGGGGTTTTGGGGGTTTTTTTTTGTGGAAACTTACTATGTGATATTTTGAATTTGGCGACATGCATGAAATTTGGCATTTAAATGGCAAATTTCATGCGTATAACATTAGTCTAAAATGCACCTGATTTCTGAACGTGCTCTACAACGGGTCATAAATTAGTCGCATTCTTTGTAAGGTGACATTTTTTTTGCTCAGGTTCCACTTTTAAAATGGTTTTCTGTTCCAGCAGTAATGCGCCTAGTAATGCTGTAGCAAAGTTTAAAAAAAGTAGCTTCATAGTTTCTATGACCCCCCCCCGCAGGCCCCCTGAGATCGGGCAATTTCAAAGCGGAGGGCACTATGTAAGCGCCCAATTAAAGGGTGAGGGAGATTTAAACATGTTGAACGGGGGTGTCCTGATTAGGCTGAAAAAACGCCCCGATATCTGGCGCAGCCCCGTTCATGCATGTCGCCTGTTATGTTTATTTTGTGGGTCAGTACAATTCCGTCGATACCAGATTTATAAAGAGTGTTTAATGTGTTTTACTAGTTTTTTCTTACACCAATAACCTCTTTCTGTCAGCTAAGCTGTGTCAGGGATAAGTTGTTATGGGGTTAGGACTTTTATTTGTATAATTTTCCATTTTAAGGTCCATATGACTTTTCCACCTTTAATTCCAATTTTATAGCAAAAGTGAGGTGACACAAAGACACAATTCTGACATTTTATGGCGGTAACATTTAAAATTAATCTTTTTTTTTCCTGTCTCACCTGGATATTTGTACAAGTGATCGCTAATACAATATACTACGGTACTTGTGTACTGCAGTAGATTGACATTCAAGCGATCCCCTCTTAAATCTTGTCACTGGCCACAATTAGCATAGGTAGGTAGCTAGGTTAGATAGGTAGCCCTCAGTAGAGTAAACCCTACATCCTGAAAAACTTTCTGTAAATGTAAAAAGTCGGACAGAAAGTTCTGAAAACCAGACAGGAAAGTAAATAGTTGAAGTAGAAAACTGTGTGCTCCACTCACATGACTACAGTGTAAGAAGTGAATAGTGTGTTCCCCTCACCTGCTCCTGGGAGATGGATGGCAGGGACGACCTCCGGGACATCTTGCCATTAGCTTAGTTAACGTCTCTTTCAGGGACATCAACAGAGCTCCTGTGTCACCCGACTGCATATGGACCAGGTACCAGCACAGGAGGAAGTGGTCGTCTTCCCCTTGTTTTTTTCCTTTCGGCCCAGACCGCCATGATGACCTCTCCTGAATCGTCTCTGCAGAATTTACCACATACACATCTTAGAATCCTCACTTTTCCAGCAGCTCTTTACTTATATGTATATAAGTCCCCTCAGGTAGCTCTATAGCTCCCCTCATCAGATAGGAAGCTCTATAGGTCCCCTCAGGTAGGTGTATAGGTCCCCTCAATTAGGCAAGCATGCATAGGTCCCCTCAGTTAGGCAGGTATATATAGGTCCCCTACAGTGTTGTGAGGTATATATAGGTCCCTCAGTTTTGGCAGGTATATAGAGGTCCTCTCAGTTAGGCAGGTATCTGAGTGAAAGAAGGGAGAGCCTAGAACATGAAGAGTGTGCACTTGCAGTGTGGTGCATTTACCCAGCGGAAGTCAGAATTTTAGGTCTGGCTGCCTTCTGTCTAATACTTTGAAATGTTCTTTTTTTACCCTTTTCACACAATAAACACAATATTTAAAAGGATTTTGAACTCCTAAAAACTGCTGCAGGCAGGAGGGTGCACCTCTGACACAATTCACAGGTATGTCACCTTCTTTTTGAAACTATTTTTTTTTCAGTCAGACAAAGAAAAAGAAAAAAAACAGTGGGATTTTAATCCAATCCTTATACCCGCAGAAAGGTGCATTTACCCAGCACTTCAATAATGCTTTTTCTGATGTTTGTTTTTTTTAACTTTTCCCAAAAATGACGATTGCCTTTATTTGCGCAATCTGACATACAGTTAATCGACATAAATATATATATAAAAAAAAAGTTATGGCTTTCCAAATATAGTGATGTAAAAACATGACTTTTTAAAAAAGTATTTTATCGTATAAAAAGTTTAAACATGAAAAAGACATGATAACATGTGCTATCGTCATCATCATTTTAACCTGCTGAGTACACTCGGTGAGCAACGCGTTAATTAATAAATGGTTTAAAAAAAACATGAAAGTATTGACTGTATTTTGTCTTACCCTGGCCTCGCAATATCTAGAGCAAAGAATGTGATCATAAAGGATCATAGATATTATATATATAGACGTATAATATAATATATATATATATACTAGCTATCATATATAATATTCTAATAACTATATATATCTATATATATATCTCACAGACTGAGTACATGAAAACATCAGACTAACTCACCACAAAAAAACAAGAATATACCACTATGCTCCATTGATGGAAAAATTGAAAAGTTATGATTCTAAACACATGATATTTTTTAAGTACTTGTATTGTGTATATGCAGTTAAACATGAAAAACTATATGTTTGATACCACTTCAATGGGACCATAGAGTAAATTTAAAGTGTCATCTATATGGCACAAACAAATAGTGAAATTGCTGAGGGGGAGGGGGTTCAACTGCCTCAAATAATAATTAATATAAATTTTATCAGTATATTTTATGTACCTTAAACTGGTGACTTTGAAAAATATGTTACAGCCTTCAGGAAATAAGCTATCATACATTGGATTTCCACTATACTAGTGCCTTGGTGGTTCTGAAAATTTGATGTGATGCCCAAAAACCATTTCTGCAAAATCTGCTCTACATATGAAGCCAATATGTGAACGTCTGCCCTGCGTGTGAGTCAAGCTATGTGCACACACACACCTCTAAACAGCAGTTTACACTTATTGGGCAATGCCTTACTTGGGGGGAATTGCAAAACAAAAATTGGATGTATTTTCATAACTTTTTAGCTTATGAAAAATTAAAATTTTTTGCTCCCAGTATTGCACACTGATGGATGTGGTTGCAGTTACGCATTGTCGCCACAAGAAGTAGAAACGGAACTCTTCTTTTTCCAAAGCTGTAAAATGTTTCTTTTGTAACAACAGTCACTCATAACATGGGATAGTAGCTGGCAAAAAGATATTGGAATCGAATGTGTTTTTATTTGAAATATTCTAGAAAATTGAACAAGATGTGCAGTGTTAGAGATCCAAAGCCCCTGAACAAGAAGTGCTATTGATCCCACCATGGCACCACAACAGTACTTCTTCTCTGGGAAAGTGGACTCTTTTTGACATCAGTTAATGCTCTTTTTTTTTATCAAACCTGATCACAAGTGGTAACAGTTTGTAATAGGGCCAAAATGTCTTAATTTTGTATTGTAACAGGAAGACACTGTAATGCAGAGGTGGATTCGCTGGAACACCGCAATGCGATGAGAGTTATGCCACGAACCAGGGTAAGGTAGATCAAGTAGGCAGTGTGTGAGGCCCTACGGTATTCACAGGAGCCCGATCGTGCAATAAGTGGGAGGGTTTTAGTGCTGCGGCTAGGGAGGGCTAACAAGGTAGCTACCTCATGACAGGACATGCTTTTGCGGCGGCACGGGGTCCGGGGTATATGCTGTGGTAAAGGAATCAGGATTTATAGATCCGGAGAAGTAGTAGGTGGGACAGGACAGCAGAGCGTAAAGGCACGTGCCAGCTGAGCTGCTGTGGTCTGACGGCAAGGCAGGTATGGTCAGGGCAGGCACTCGGCAAGGAGGCAAGGTAGGCAAACGTACAGCAGGTGGACTGTACTACGGTAGACAGACGGATTCTAGAATAACAGACTAGGACAATCACGAAATACACAATCCAACCGAACTGGCAGTGTGTACAGGTGGCGGTGAATACAATATATGATGTTCAGCGGCCAGCGAATGGCACAATTGACCAATGTTGCGCTATTCACATCTTTAATTCCCGACCATAGGCTGTGCCCACAATAGTGTCTCACTATGTAGCTCGTGTGGGTTACTGACTCGCTGCGGACGCTAGTCAGATGTGGCAGACACAATGGGTGGAGTACCGGTGGTTTCCTGGGCAGAGTGTTAGAAGGATGACGCGGACTGGTGGTCTGCAGTGGGGTCGTATCGCCGCCGTCCTGTAAGTGACACCGTAAGGCGATAGTGGAGATGACGGCCGCAGGAATGGCCGCGGCGACGGAGGCCCGCTAGACAAACCATTTATCCATGTATCGCTGTGACAAAATACGACATCAATTCTTAGGTAAAATCACTGGTTTTAAACTCTAAAGTTTTGGGGGGGTTCTCAATCAGTATGAGAACCTGACTTTGGTATTACGAATAAAAGTAAGTCATATTAATATAAACATACATTTATCCAGTCCGCTAGGTACACTGTTGAAGAACAAAAAAATGTTCACTTAATGAATAAAATGTGCGATTTTTGTTTTTTTGTAATGTCACGTCCCGTTTTAAATGTGACATAAATCTTGCTTCAAAAAAGTAATCTTATTCCAATCTCGGGTAACAATTAGAAAAGAATTAAAAAAAAAATTATAAAGTACACTTCAGCTATTAAAAAAATGCCCGTCCTCACTCATGTTGATAGGTGATACAAAAAAGTTAATGGGTCACATAATAGTGGCACCTTGGCCACTGTTTTGGTATTTTTTACAGTACATTGTTTAGTAATTACGGGTGGTATTGTATCATACCTGTATAGAATACAGATTTAGTTACATATCATTTTTACCAAAGATGAACGCCCATAATAGCATAAAAATAAAAAAAAACACACACAAAACATGGCGCAAAATGGTTGGTTTCCCAGTACATTCTATGGTACGATGACTGAACACCATTTAGAAAGAACATCTTTGTGCATCCGCATCGTTAAAAGCCCTCTTAACGTCTATTGGTATTAGATGGCATCTTTGGAGGGCAAGTGTCACGGGTGGTCCCGCCAGCCCTGCCAGGGTCTGCTTGGCGCATCGTCGGTTGTCACCCTGCATTGGGTCCCGACATGGCACATGACGGGCACCTGACGGGGTCAGGGTCCCGGCTTCCCCCTTACCCACTTCCGGCGTCCTGGAGTCCTACTTCGTCCCTCCTGGGCCGGCGGCGTGCGCGGCGCCATGTTCGCGCCACGCTCGCGTTGAGCAGCGCCGAGCGACGGGCTCTCGAGGATTTAATGGGGCCAGGTGACGCACCATTATTGGCTAAGATGGGCAGGTGACCCTATTGTTAAACCTCCTTCCTTCCGGGTCACATTTGCCGGATCTTTTGTGCCCAGTACAGGGACGTTAGAGAAAGACTTCTAGGCCTGTTGCTGTCTAACCGTTGTGTACCGACTCTTCTACGCTCCTGGTTGTCCTGATTCCAAGACACCATTGCCCGCCTGTCCTACAGCCATGCCTTGTACAACGACCATCCGCTGATCGCCTCACGTATTCTTTGTACCACGCACTGACCTTGTGCCGCCACCGCTAAAGCAAGTCACGCCAGGGGGACGACCTGGTAGTTCTCAGCAGCCAGGCAGTCTCAGCCCGCTGGCGAGCGGGCTATGGTTGAAAAAACGGGCTCTACTTAGATTACCGTCCCCTGGTCTCGGCTTACACCATCGCTGCGGTGGTCCAGCGGAGTCCACACTACCTGCATTCGTCATACACGTTGACAGTAAGTTCGGCCATGGGATCCAGTCTTAGGTACCTCTGGCCCGGTGATCGGATCTCACGGATCGATCTGGCATCTGCAAGTCTCTTTCAACTCTAGCGCAACAAGCCACAGGCAGCTTGAACCAGTTGTCGCAATGATGCCAGCAACCTCCTGACTAATCACAGCCGCCGATCCTCCTCTGCTGGCGGACACTTCGCCAGCACCCGGGACTTCTCGGCTGCGCTTACCACTACCTGAACAAGTTTGACGGGGACTCCAAACTGTGCTGGGATTTCATTACCCTAGTGCTCGGATGCATGTTGAGTTTGATGGCAGTGGTATATTTTACTCACTGATCGTTCCTTGTGGCCTCTCGTGGTCAGTCTGCTGTAGGAGGGAAGTGCCTGCTAGCTTGGGCCCCCCCTCTCTGGGACCGGGGCGATCCAGTAACGACGGGACCTACAGAACTTTCCTCTATGAGTTCCGCAATAGTCTTGAAGACGCCGGCCACGGGCTCCTCGGCAGACCCGACCGCCTTCTACCTGATCCTTCGCCAGTGGTGGACTCCTCTGTCGGAGACTAAGCAGTTCGTTTCGGACCCTGGCGTCGGAGCTGAACTGGAAGACGCCGCCCTATGTGCCACTTTTAAAAGGGGCTCTGTCCGCAGATGTTAGAGGTTAAGGAGCTGCAACTAGTCGGCGTAGAGAGTATGTTGTATGTGTGTGTCTCAGCGAACTGGTACACCTAGCCACTCGGATTCGATTGTTCGCTTGTAGCTCCTGAGGCAGCAAGAGGAAGTACGCAAGGAACGTGATCTCGACCCGAGACCACGCCGTTTGCCTCGTCTGGCCCCGGTTTCAAAAGAACAGCTGCCGCTTCCTTCCCTACCAGTGAGAACCGCATCAGGTGGACCGGGCACATAGTGTCTGACCGAACAGCGAGCCTGTCCCGCCGTCGGGCATAGAAGAGAAATGTGCCATTTCTGTGCCAGCCCGGATCACTTCCGCAATGGTTGCCCGATTCGCCCACAGCGGCAGGGACAAACGCCGACCTAGGCTATGACGGAGAGGCATCCCTGGGTTGAACACATTCCTCTCCACGTTCTTACTATGGAGGTGAGGTTTCTTCGGGTTCCGGACTCGATGTTTCGGCGGTGACCCGCCTTTCTGGACTCTTGGATTCCGACGGGAATTTTATGCTATGCGCTCCTCACTGGTGTCCTCTATGTTTATCGACCTTGACGGTGACTCGCGTCCTGGGAGAAAGCCGTCGGGGGCGAGTTCTCCGTTCTAGAGTGGGCGAGCATACTTAGTGAGGCAATCTGGTAAGTGGACCAAAGACGGTTGTCACTCTACGCGTGGGCACGGGCCTCTACACAAGGAGGAGATCACCTTCTACCGTCCATCCCTCGGTCATCCATCGCTATCCTCTTGGGTCTTCCGTGGCTTGCAGCTCCATGCTCCTGCCAACCCTCGATTGGAGACAGGGGAGGGAGATTTCGACCGCCTGGGGCTCCGTATTGTCGCATGTAATGCAGCGTGTGTCGTAGCTAACGGTTACGCGGCCTGTCCGGGCCACTTCACCTACATACAGCTCTTACAGGTCCCTGCCAGGCCTTCCAGACTGAATGACCGGGTCTACCACGGGGAATAGTACTTGCAGGGAGATGGAAACTAGGTTGAATCTCTTCCTAGATCACCGTTGCCCTGATGACTGTCCCAATTGTCCGCCTTAGACTGGGACCCCGTCCTTCCTCGGGGTCAGAGTTTACCCGTCGGTCCAGACAGAGTATAAGGCCATGTCATGGACTATAGACGTGAGAAACCTGCAAAAGGGCTTATACGCACAGGTCCTCATCACACGCCGGACCGGGTTTGTCTCGCTACAGAAGAAGGAGGGTTTCTATACAGTCCCTAGCACTTGGACTACGAGTGGCCTGAACCCAGTATTTCCCGTGAAAACCACCTGGTACCCGTTGACACCACTAATAACGGATAATCTTTGGAACATGGTTCTTCAAGGAGCCAGGTCTTCTCCAAAACTGGACCTAGACGGCGGGGAAAATACAATCTACATCAGGATCGTGAGGGAGATGAGTGGACGACGGTCGTTCTATCACCCGACGAACGGCCAGTGTTAGATGACGCGGTGTGGTCTTGTAGTCGGTGCTGTGCACATGCCCCCGCGGTCTTTCAGGAGTTCTTTAAACGAACATGCTGCATGGGACACTGCTCTACTCGGGTGGTATATGTGTGGTTTACTGTACGAAAATTGTCTGGTTCTTCCTGAATACTCCGGAACCAAATACTATCTCAGGTGTGCCAGGTCCTGCACCGCCTTCGCGGCAACTGCCTGTGTACGCCCAAGTAAGTTAAGAGAAGTGCACGGGTGTTCCACCACCCCGAGTGTCTGCGCGGTCCCTCGGTTACATTGTCTCGGACCGAGTGCCTGCAAATGGATACACCACCAAGCTGTCTGCTATCTTGCCAATGCCTACGACCTGATGGAACTGAGACCAATACAACCGTTTTTTTGGGCTTGCCAAATTATTATCGTCAGGTTGTATATCCCACTTCTTCTACCACTGGTGGCTCCTATTTGGCTACTAACACCAGGAAGACAAGGCCAATACCAATATGTTGGCCCACCAGCGGGCCGAAAAAGAGCCTTACTCGGATTTGAGTCGGCCTTGCTTCCGCTCTATAGTCTGGATAGCCCTGATACTGAGAAGCAGTTTCTCTCATGGTAGGTGGATGCCTCTTCGGAGGGGGGCACGGAGCTGTTTCTTACTAAAAAAGGGTCACAGGGGTGAAACCCGTCACATGAGGCTTCTTCTCCAAGGACCTTCTCGTCGCAGTAAACGTAAGGAAAATATGCTATTGGGGGACCGTGTACCAGAATTGCTCGCTTTAAAGATGCGCAGCTGGACACTGGAAGAGTGGCGGCATATTACCTGGAGGGTGCTGTCGTAATCTTGCGAGGTGTAACTTGATCATCAAAAATCTTCTGTACCTCCAAGTCGGCCCAGCGCCTCAATCCTCGGCAAAGCACGCGTGGTCTCTTTTTTTTTCCAGATTTTGACTTCCGGATCAATTTTCGCACAGCCGAGAAGATACATCAGGGCATGATGCTCTCCTCTCGCAGCATCCGATGTGTCTCCGGAGAGGAGCCGCATGCTTCAACACTTTTTACATAACCTCCGGAACCCTGTATCCAGCAGCACCCTGTTTCCTACAGGTGGCACGACTACAGCTCTGGCTAAGACAGTTCAGTTGCGAGTGGCAACTCGATCTGCCGCTAAGAAAATCGTGAATTGGGGATACACTGCTACTTGTTGGCCAAGACATCAGGTGGGCCACGGAGTATGTGCACAGTTGGATCTCTCTGTTGCATACTTTGTGGGCCTAGGAAATGGCCTAAAGATAGTTAGGAACATTCGTCGGAACTGCCTGTGATACTTTGTGCCCGGAATAAGGTTACACAGCCACAGTCCTACCGGGCTGGGGCGACACTGCCTCGCCCAGTACTCCATGGTACCATGTGGCGATGGATTTCATAACCGACCTTCCATCCTCTTCAGGGCAACACCGTTGATCTGTATGTCGTTACGGATTAGGTTCTAGAAGATGTCGACACTTAGTCCAACTGCCCCGGGTTACCATTCCGACACCAGTCTTGAATCCATCGTTCTGTTACTCACATCTTCCGGCATGACACAGGGCTACTCGCCCTCACAACACTCGATACATCGTTTTCTGATAGTGGGGGGTGCAGTTCGTGTCTAAGTTCTGGCGCGCACTCAGCTCCCCGATGCGGGTGAAGTTAGACTTGCTCATACGTATTACCACTCCGCATCTAACTGGGCCAGGTAGAGAGAGTCAAACCTCAGGATGTCTGGGCTAGTTACTTACGTCACTTTGTTTCTGCTCGCCAGAGAGATTGCGGCGACCTACTACACTGGAGACAAATTTTTTATATAATTCCCTGGATTTCAGGGTCCTCAGGCCGCATAGTCCACCCTTTTTTATGTTATTATCATGTCGACATCCAGCCCTCCTCTCCCTATTCCACCTCCTCCTCCGAGGTCCCTCTGTAGATGCCTTGCGTCCACGACCTATCTTGGCATACTGGGAGCTAGACTCGTCAGTCACTGCAGACTGTGCTGCCGCCCGTTCCCCGTCATGAAGGGAACAGGCAGGACAGGAAGAGGAGACCAGCTCCAACCTTTACCCCTGGAGACAAAGTCTGGCTGTCCGCCAAATATGTCAGGCTAAAAATCACCAGTGTACAAGTTGCGCTCCGCGCTTTACTAGGCACCGTTGAAACATCATGGTCGTATTATTGCCGTGTGGGCATATGAAGCTCGAGAAACTCCTCACCACATTGTCGAGATACAATAATCTTTTCATTGTATCCCTCTAAAGCCCGTCCGGGGTTGAACCGCTTCTCCAGAAAAGTTGTTCCCTCCCTCTCTGAGTCCGTAAGCTCCCCAACATATTTGCGGTTAAAGAGAGATACTTGGCTATGACGGATTTGTAGGGGGTAAACAGGCAATTTATTGGTTGATGGGGGGGATTCCGGTCCGGAGGAGGAATCTTGGGAGCCTGGAGGGAGAAAATTCCTGGAAGACCTAAGGGCGCGTTTTTGATCACTTACGTACTGATACCAGGAAGTGTAGGGTTGGGGGCCATAGGGGGGGGCGGGGGGGGGGGGGGGAAGGTAATGTCACGGGGTAGGTCCCGCAGCCCCCGCTCCGGGTGCCGGAGCGCACTCGTGTTGTCACCCGTCAGGGTCCCAGCGCATGCCCCCTTGCCGGGCACGACGGGTCGTGCGTCACCCGGCTTCCCCCTGAACTTCCGGCGATACTGAGTTCTCTCGTCATCCTGGCGGACGGATATGTGCGCGCGCCACGCACTTCAGGCGACGCGCTGCGCCGGCTATCAGAGGAGTTCTTTAATGGGCCACGTCACGCCATTCTTGGCTAAGATTGGGCAGGTGGACCATATTTAACCCTACTCCTTCGGGTCACCTTTGCAAGGATCATGTAGTGCCGTAAAGCCTTGAGAGAAAGCTTCTAGTGCCTCGTTGTCTGGTCTAAAGTGTTACGCCGTAACCCTATTACGCTCCTGTTTCCTGACACGGAACCATGTTACGCCGCATGTCCTGACCATAATGCTGTCCAGATCGTTCCGCCAACGCATCACGATTTGTACACGCACTGCCTGTCCGGCCAACGACAAGCAAGTGCATAGCACAGCAGGGGGACGACCTGGTAGTTCTCCGACCGCTAGCAATGTCATCACGCCTTGCTGAGTGGCGGGTGAAAAACCGGGCTCGACTTAGGTTTCCGTCCCCTGGTTCGGCTTACACCATCGCTTGCGGTGGTCCAGCGGATCCACTACCAGCATTCGTTACAGCAAGGAGGGAAAAACGAATGTCAAGAAAAAAATAGGCCTCGGCGTTAAGGGGTTAAAATGCATTTTGCACGGCTACATTGGGAGCAACATTCAGAGTCTCTGTCACAGATTCCGTCATATTTGGTAGAAAAAAAGCACAACATGTATCTACACTGTAGATTTGTTGCAATTAAATTTTAGTTTTGCAGATTTTGATGATGCAAAATCTGCAACTGTGGGTTATTGTTTGTTGCAAGTTTGTGCATGTATCATGCACTGGAAATTTGCAGATACACCAAATTTGACAACATAAAATCCACATTCTAATTTCGTGGTGGTTGTTTACCACTTGCAAACAATTAAACCAAAAAAATAATGTTGGTTTTCTAATGTGAAAAATCCGAGCCTAATATTGTGCCTTGTGCTTTATTGCTTCACGATTTTAAAGATCTTTGTTTGCTGTCATTTTAAAACAATATCTGACAGTTTACAGAAGATTGATTTTGGTACAATTATTTGTAGTCCAGAAATTCTAGACAAGCACTTAAAAAGTGTGGGCCAGTCCCTGTTGGTCGGAGAGGTACGGACTGTCTCTATCCCTTTTTTTTCCGAGATGCATACGCCTCCACTCCTGTCTTACATAACCCCGACATTGCCTTTGGGTGTGTTCCTCCTGTAGGGTGTAGGGGAAGTGAGAATCGATGATCTTTAAGGATCTTCTGACCAACCGGTAAAAGAATCATTGCAGAGATCCCAAAAACTCGGGGGACACATTCCCTTCCCTGTTTAATTATAAAGTTTCATCACCTACACGACTCACAAGTCCGCGTTGAATCTACAAGAGGCTAACCTTTTTTGAAGAATGTGTGGGGGCATCAGCCATATGACCACAAAATTCTCTGGGGCTTTTTGACCCCTCCCTTCTGAGCTCCGCCCCAAAGCCCCCTGGCTTTTCAATTTTGCCTGGTCCGGGGAGCTGGGGGGGACAATAGGGGGGGAAAAACTGGGGGAAAGCCAACTTTTCCTCCTAAAAGGGCCTATTTTCCCGTAGGATAAAAAAATTTAAAAATTTAAAAGATTTTTTTCCCGATGGTATGGGGTTTCCTGCCCTGCTCCTTTCCCCATGTTCCCTCTTTTCCCCAATAATGAGGAGATGTGGTAAAGAAGAAAAACAATGTCCACATATTTGGTGGGTTTGTGGGGGTTTTTGGGGAAAAAGGTTATACAAAAAAAATCTTCTTGGCCACGGGAATAAGGCTTCAAAATGATCCAGTATTTTGCTCTTGAACATTATCCCCGCTCCCCGATCATTTACCCAAAAGGTATTTTAAATCATCTCATGCTCAGTGCGGCCGGGAAATTCCTGACCCTCGGCATTGGGACCCGACAACAAATTCCCCCCCCATATTTTGATTGGTTTAAGGAAATTTTTTTTTTTGCAGAATATGGAGGAGATCAGGGCAGACAAAGAGCTTTCCACAGATGGGATACTGGGAAATTTGGTATGATTGGACTATGTTTCTGTCCCCCCTGTTTAAACGCTACCTTTAATTAATTCCCCGGGAAAAATTGTTAAAAGGAGCCCTGCAGATAGAAACCCTTGGGAAATTTTTTTCCTACGGTTAATCTTTGACTGAGAAAGGGGGTAAGAAACCCGGGCGGGGGGACTGTTTGTTTTTTTCCGGGAACATAAAAAGGTTTATAAAAACCCAGTGTGGCGGGGTTTTGTTAGTACGGATATTCTTGTTTCCCCCTTCCCCATGGCCGTTTTTGAGTTGATTTTTTTTTTTTTTTTCTTTCCTTTTTGTTTTTTTTGTTCTTGGGAAATGAATATATGGCGGGAAATCTAGCAGGAGTTCAGAGCCGTGGGCATCTGCTAATTTAGTCAGGGATTTTTTCCTTGCTTATTTATTTTTTCTTAAGGGGATTTTTCAAAATTGGTTTTTCCTTTCCCCCAAGTCCAGGATTTGGGAACAAGAAGACAGATCGGGAGTATGTTGATTTTTTGCTCATTTTTTGATGCCTTACTTGGTATTTCATAAAATTTTATGGGTTTTTGTGACGTTGTAAATTCCCCTGTGGATCCTTTGTCTTTTTTTTTTTTTTGTTTTTCAAATTGTTTGTATGTCTTAATTTCAAAAAAGCTTTTTTGAATACGAAAAGGGGTTCCAGGACTTGTTGGTCCGCGGGGGGTTGTTTTAAAAATTTTAAAAAAAAAAAGCTTACCACCTCGGGGAACGCTCCCCCTTCCCCATGCACTGAGGGCTCCCGCCCCCTTTGGGCCTGTGATTGGCTGTATAAAACCCTATGAACAAGGGAATTTCACGGGCCCACCCGGGGATTTTACGGTCCGGCCACCGCGACGGAATGGGAGCATCACGGAAGTGAGTATGTTTTTTTTTTCATTTTTAATCAACCCCGAAAATAACGTGTTTTTTGTAATCAAAACTGGCTGTTTTCGGGTCTAATCCAAAATTTTTGCCCTAACATGGGAAAAAAACATCAACCAATCGTAACCCAAAAACAGCAAAATTCAGGTCAGGTCGGAGCAGCCTGAATTGAATCCATGGGGCAACACTAGTAGCAAATTAGAGAGATTTATGTTGCTGTTAGCATTATAAGCTTATATGTTATTTATTTTTTGAGATCGGTATATGTTGTAGAAATCAAAGGGAGTGAATGTAGAGAAGAGATAGAATGAGTGAAGGAGACAGATGGGTATTGTGTTAAGAGTGGGTGGTAGTTAATGAATACTTAAAAGACTCCACTGGAAGTTTCTCATGTGATAGGAAATAAAATTCCTTTGATCTTATAATTTATGGCTGAAAAAAGCGAGAAGTTAAAAGATGTATTGTATGGTTAAAATCGTTATTAGACCAGTAAGGCATTATCTTCCTTAAATGTAGTTATTGTGTTATTTCCTTATCAGTAGGATGTTTGCATTCTCCTTTAATCCCACTTTCTCATGACCATATTGGCTTTTCATGTTTCCTTCAAGTCTTCTTTTTACCAAAAAAAGCGGTCGAGAACCTTCTACTTCACATTTTATTTTATGGACCCTTTTAATAAATATTCTGCCATTAACTTAATTATGAAATTTAGATGATTTAAAACACCAACCAGTTATGGTAAGTCCATGTATGGTGGATTTATCCACTGCAAATCTACAAGAGCTTGTACTTTGAGTCCACAGCAAAATTCACCTGTGTTATTACAGTACCATGCATGTGTTGCAGACTTTTTCATGGTGGAAATTGACTCACAGTGCAGATATTATAGGGTGCTTTTACATGGTGCTATTTTGACACATTTTTGGTGCGGTTTTTCCGTCGCAGTACTGCACACCAGAGAAACTGCCTTCATTAACATGAAGCTCCTTTCAATTTCCTAAATTGTTTTGAAGGGTGTTACAAGTGAGTAATCAATTATTGTGCTGAGGCTGGGTTTTCACGTCGCGTTACATGCGTTTTTGAACACAGATGATTTTGTAATTACCTCTGATTTGGAACACAAGTGAAATGTGGGTTACTTAATCCCTTCCCGACACAGGGAACCCCTTAGCTGCCGCGATCTATTCCGATCGCCGGAACTAAGGGAAAGACAGAAAGAGGGAACTTTTCCTGTCTTTTTCCGGTGCAGCAGTGGCGATTGCCGCTGCTGTCTCCTCATCTGACAGCCCGGGATGCCTGAGACATCATTATACCACGCAATGCATTGTGGGCATTGCAGGCATGGTGAGTGACAGTCTCCATGGAGACCAGTATACAGCATCAATGCTGTGTACCGATCTCTATTGTATCAGTGATTTGAAGATCACTGATACAATTCCCCTATGAGAAAAAGTAAAAAAAAAAGTAAAACACAAACACGAAAAATAAAATAAAAACGCTTACACCTCCTTTTCCCCTTTACAAACGTCAATCGCCCCAAAAAAGATAAAAAATAAAGTACACATATTTGGTATCACATGCATAACATACCCTATAAATCTATCATATTAGTTAACCTGCATTGATGAACGTTGTAAAAAAAAAAAAAAAAACAACACAGAATTGAGATTTTTGTTCAGCCCACATAAAATATAATTAAAAGTGATCAAAAACTCAAACACCAAAGTGGTACCAATTAAAGCGTCAGTTCATCCCACAAAGAAAGGCCCTTACAAAGCACTATATACAGAAAAATAAAAAAGTTATGGCTATCAGAAGATAGTGATGCATAAATATTGTTTCACACAATAAAACATTTTTTTTTTAAAGCGCTTCAACATAAAAAAACTATATATATTGGATATCGCTGTAAAGGTGCATTCACACGGCAAAGACCAAATACCGGTCGGATTTTCTGACCGGTATTTTGTCTTATTTTGGCACGCAGGGGGGTGGCTTTTGTCCACGGTTTGTGGTTTCAAGCCATCCCCTTCCCACCCACATGGTTATGTTCTTCCTGAAAACCGGGTGGAAGAATAAACATTTTCTAAGTTTTTCGTTGGACAGGCGGTGTCAAAAACCGTCCAGCGGAAAATCCATACAGTGGGGACTGCTGCACGGATTTTCCATTAAAGTCTATGGGGGAGTGTTGCATGTCGGTTTTCTGACGGTTTTTAAAATAGGAAACCTTTTGAAAAACCGACCAATAACCCTTGTCGTGAGGAAAAACCCTAATTATATCGACCCACAGAGTAAAAATGACTTCTCATGTATACGGCAGTTAAAAATAAAAATAAAAAACATTACTAAGATTGCAGTGTTTTCTTCACCTTGCCTTCCAAAAATATATTTAAAACCGATCAAAAAGCCTTGTCCCCAGATAAATGATACCAATAAGAACGTCAAACCATCCTGCAAAAAACAAGCCCTTACACAGCTCTGTACACAGAAAAATAAAAAAGTTATGGTTCTCAGACTATGGCGATGCATAAACGTGTTTTCCTTTTTGAATGAGTGGGTTTTTTGTGTAAAATCGGTAAAAAATGTTAAAAAAAAATAGAAATTGGGTATCGCTGTAATCGTATTGACCTGCTGAGTAAAGCTAGCATGTCATTAGTACCAGCTCAACAACAATTAGGAGAAAGTGTATATAAAATATAACATTTATTTCAATAAGATTAAAAAATCTCTATAGAGCAAACAATGACCCAAAACATATAATCAAAAAGTGCACATAAAACGGTAGGTATATGGTATTGGAACAATATCACTGTCCCTATTACAATCCTACATATCTAGCATAGGTCCCTACCTAGCAAAAATAGGGCACCCGCTCCAATAAAGAGCGACACTGTACAGGAACCTAGCTCTACTATGCAAAGCCCCTATTATACCCTATACTGGTGAGTACAATACAAAATCTCAGTTAACAATAATGTCCCAACATGTTTCTACCTTACTTGTGGCGTCATCAGGGGACTGAAA
Source organism: Phyllomedusa bahiana (assembly GCA_025379985.1). Lineage (NCBI taxonomy): Eukaryota > Metazoa > Chordata > Amphibia > Anura > Hylidae > Phyllomedusa > Phyllomedusa bahiana. Next base: position 1,146 of record JAODAL010046568.1, on the reverse strand, counting down.
ATAGCCAGTAACTGAGAATAAAGCTCGGTTACTGTTATACGAGGCCAAAGAACCAAGAGTGTAGGAGTTTACAGACTGACATTTCCTTGTCAGCATTTTCGTGCTCATGTCATTAGTACCGCACGGTTAAAACAGTAAAAAAATAAAAATAAAAAATACTACAAGAAATGCTATATTTTGTTCAAAACGCCTCACAAAAACCTTAATAAAAAAGTGATCAAAGCATCATATGCATATATAATGGTACCAATAAAAATATCACCTCATCCTGCAAAAAACAAGCCCATATTCAGCTTCGTATACAAAAGAATAAAAAACTTATGGCAAGCAGACTATGAATACATAAAAATTCCATTTTTTAAACGGCTTTCTATTGTGTAGAAGTAATAAAGCATAAAAAACTATATAACATTTATATCATTGCAATTGTACCGACTTGAATGTTGAAGTTATCATGTCACTTAAACTGCTCAATGAACGCTGTGAAATGGAAGCCCCAAAAAAAAATGGCGGAATTGCCTCCCGAACTCCTCCCCCCCATTTTCATGGCCTAATGCTAAAAATACTATGGAAAACCTGTGCATCCAAAGTGCATAATACACCCCTAGATAAGATCTATGAAGGGTGTTAAATTCAAAATGGGATGACTTATGTAAGGTACAACATGGCACCCACCAAAATCTGCATTACAAAAGCCAAGTAGCGCTCCTTCCCTTGTATGCCCTGACATGTACCCAAACAGCAGTTTACACCCACATATAGGGTATTTGCGAACTTGGACGTAATCGCACAACAAAATTTGGGGTGCTTTTTTTTTCCTTGTAAAAATTTAAAATTTTCAGATATAATTGTAGATTGTTGGGAAAAAATGAATTTCTTCATTTTCAATTTCTAATGCTAAAAAAAATCTGTGAAACATCTGTGGGGTCGATATACTCACAGCAACACTGGATGTATTCCTTAAGGGGTGTAGTTTCGAATATGGGGTCTTTCTAGGGGTGTTTATTAAAGTTTAGTACCTTAAGGTGTCCGCCAACCTGAAATAGCACCTAAATAATATTGTAATGAAAATGAGACCCCAAAGTCCGGTAGTTGCTCCTCCTACTCTGAGGCTTGTGGTTGAGCTAATATGCAAAGGAAAAATGA
>JAODAL010046567.1:0-30803 GCA_025379985.1 Phyllomedusa bahiana | reverse complement strand
ATGGGTTTTTAATGGGTTTTTTGTCGCTCCTATTCTAAATTGGTGAGCTACCCAAAACCCCCCGTTTTTAGCTAAACCCAAATTTTAAAGCTCTTTTCTGTTTTTTTTTTACTGTTTTTTGGGAACTGCCCCAAACCCTTTTGTTTTCTGATTGGTAAAATAGTTCCCCATAGGTTTTAAAGGTTTCCCACTGTCGCTCATATTCTGATTGGCCGGTTTTGGCCGACCAATGAGAATAGTTTTCAAAATTTGAATTACTGTTTTTCCCCGGGTTAATTTTCCCCATATCCTAATTCTTGAATTAGGATTTTGGAAAGAAATTTTTGTTTTATGTATTTTTTATTTTTAAGGTTTGCTCTTTTTTTGGGGAATGTTTAACGCCTTTAAAAAAGGCGTTTTTTGATTCTTTTCCCCGAAACCGCATGTGGAATGTTTTTCTCGCTTTTTTCCCAAAGCCTGTCTCCCCATCGGAACAGATTTTCGGCGCAGTCCCCCCAGGGGCGCAAAGGGCCTGAAACTGCGCCCCTTTACCCCCGCACTGTGCCCCCACACACTGGCAGGCGCGGGGAATTTTTCCCCCGCATGTACGATTTTCACCTCCCAGGGGGCGATTCTTCGGCGCAGCGCCGCCCTGCGCCTCAGTCCCCCACTGCCCCTATCCCACACGGCGAGGCGCGGGGGACTTTTCCCCGAATGGTTTGACCGCTTTACCTCCGGCGGCAAATCCAGGCGCAGCGCCGCACTGGGGCCTAACACACTGGCGAGGTGGGGGCCGGATTTACATAGGAGGGTATGAGCGGGGCCCCAGCCCCGACATAAAATCAGGCGCAGATTTCGCCGGGGAAAAAAAAAACGGAAAAAGGGGCCCCCGACCCCGGGGAGCTTTTTACATGTCGCCCTTTGTTTTTAGACAAAACCCAAAATTTTCATATATGTTAAAAACCCGAAGTTTTTCATACACTAGAATTAAAAAACCAAATGCATGTTTCTCTCAATACGTACATGAAAAACGAATAAACCTTACCCGTTTTAGATCAATTAGGATTTCTAAAAAATTTTTTATATTTTCCAAAAAGCCAGAATAAAATTTAGAGGGGGGAGAATTTTTTAAGGCAAATTTTTTTACTTTCGCAAAAATCATAGGATTACTATGCCTTTTAAACAATTTTGGACACCCCTTCATGATGTCATATCTTTGGGAACTTCTGATAGGTTTAATGGAAACATCTGAAATTAGAGCCCCACCTGTAGGGTGGGAATTTTAAAAACACACCAGAAACACACTGCTTCTGTGTGTAACATCATGGGAAATGATAAAGAAATCAGATATCAGGAAGAGAATTGTGGACTTTCACAAGTCTGGATCATCTTTGGGTGCAATTTCCAGATACCTGAAGCTGCCTCGTTCATCTGTACAAACCATTATATGCAAGTACAAACAAGATGGGAATTTCCAGTCATCATACCGCTCAGGAAAGAGACTGGTTCTGTGTCTCAGATATGAATATGCTTTGGTCCGACATGTGCATATCAACCCAAGAACAAAAGCAAAAGATCTTGTGAAGATGCTGGTGGAAGCTTTTAAGATTGTGTCAGTATGGGCTAAAAGGCCACTCTGCCAGGAAGAAGCCATTACTCAAAAGAAACGTATAAAAGCCAGATTAATGTTTTCAAATGCACACAGGAACAAATACCTACATTTTTGGAGATGTCCTGTGGCCTGACTAAATTAAAATTGAACTGTTTGGCCATACTGACCATCGTTACATTCGGAGGAAAAAGGGAGAAGCTTGGAAGCCTAAGAACACCATCCCAACTGTGAAACACAGGCGTGGCAGCATCATGTTGTGGGGTTGTTTTGTTGCAGGAGGGACCGGTGCACTTCACAAAATAGATGGAATCCTAAGGAAAGAATGTTATGTGGCAATACTGAAGCGACATCTCAAGGCATCAGCCAGGAAGTTAAAACTTGGGCGGAAATGGGTCTTCCAAATGGACAATGACCCAAAGCATACTGTCAAACTGGTTACAAAGTGGCTTAAGGATAACTAAGTCAATGTTTTGGAGTGGCCATCACAAAACCCTGATCTCAATGCTATTGAAAATTTAAGGGCAAAGCTGAAAAGGCAGGTGGGAGCAAGGCAACCTACACACATGGCTCAGTTACACCAGTTCTGTCAGGAGAAATGGGACAAAATTCCTACCAACTATTGATAGGAAAATATGTTTTGGACAAATGCACAAAAAGGTTTTTTTTATCTGATTTTAGTTTCCTGTGGTTCTGCTGCAGTATCTGTAGGAATACTGTGAAAAAGGAATCTCAAAATATGCCTACAATGTAACCAGGAAACAGTATGTAAATGAGCCCTTAGTTAGCAAACACCTTTTTGAAAATCCTTTGTGTGCTCTGTTATTGGGGTGGGGGTTGAGGTAGAACAATGCAGCACCACTTGCAAAGCCATGTAGTGGAGAGTGGCTCCTGTTACACTCAAAGTCAGTGCCCACATTGAAGTTTTGTACAGGAATGTACAGCATGAAGTAGGCGACACCAAGTGGAGGTGGTCAGAAGGAAGCCATCTCATCCAAATTCAATCCACTGCGCCCTGTACTCAGCCATGTAGCTGTTTGGCTCAGCTGCAGGAGTGTTTGCATCTTCTCGATATAGACACCGCTAAGAAGTGTTGAGGGCAGAGAGTCCAGCATCCCTGCCTGCATGGTAGAATAATTAGCCATTACAGAACTATTGTCATGCAACTATGATGTCACCATAGGTCCTGCAGGTCTCGTTATACTACACTGCATAAAAGTATGGAGGAGGAAGAACCATGTATGTAGTAACAGAGAAGGAGGCTTGAGTGACAGTCAATATATGACAGGGGGATCATAAGGAGCACTCTATATGTGACAGAGGAGGAAGCTTCAACACCAGTTTATTTATGACAAAGGAGGGGGCATGAGCAGTGACCTATATGTGACAGTTGGGGGGCTAGGGCAATGGTCTGTATTTGAGACAGGAATGAGGCATGTGAGGCACGTAAATTGTGAAGCTGCAGGAGTGGAAAACCAGCCGTCAGATCCTGCACAGTTTTGCAGTCAGTGCTGTGGACTATATTCCCCTTGTAACTAGGACTAATACATCAGCTACAGGGAACATCAACAATTCAAAAAATGTGTTGGAAAAGTGCACAAAAGATTTCTGTTCCTAGTTTCCTGTGATTCTGCCGCAGTATCCTTAGGGCCTGTCCCCATGGTACTGGTTTTCAGTCGGATTTAGAGATGGTTTTCGGATTTGAAAACTATCTGTAAACCGACTGTCAACCATTTACATCGACTTGAATAGAAAATCCATGCAAGTAGTTCACACTGCACGGATTTTCCACCAGACGGTTTTTTACACTGCCTCTGTAATGAAAAATTTAGAACGTGTTCTTCCACTTGGTTTTTGGCGGAACATGAACATATGAATGTGAAGGGGGATGGCTTGAATCCGCAAACCGCGGACAAAAGCCGCCCCTCTACATGCCAAAAAAAGACAAAGTACCGGTTTGATAATCCGACTGGTATTTTGTCATTGCCATATGAACGCACCTTTAGGGGTTCTATGAAAAAGATAATATGGATACCTTTGACAGAGCGAGGAAATGTTATGTAAATGGGACCTTGATTGGAAACCCCTCTTTGAAAATCCTGTGTTTCCCCTGCATCCTGTCATGGACGCCCCTGCGACCACTGTCCCGGGTCGCAGGCGCGTCCGTGCTCCTACTCCTAGCGGAGCCCCGTCCCGCACGTCGGGTTCGGGGTCCGCTCACTCCCCCGTCCCCGCCGGCGTCCACTTACCCGGCCACGCTCCTGCTCAGCCTGTCTCCGTCTCCCGGCGCGTGGCTCCACCCCTAGGGCGCGCGCGCCCGGCAGTTTAAGATTTAAAGGGGCAGTGTGCCGGTAGTTGGTCATTGCCGGTCACTGCTCCTATTTAAGTCCGGCCTCTTCCTAGCGGGCCTCGCCGGATCCTTGGTGTATTTCCCGTTGGAGAAAGCCTTCCTAGTATTGTCTATTCCTGTCTACCATGTACCGAACCTCGAGCTTACGTTTACCGACCACGAACCTTGCCGCCAGCCCTGACCTTCTGGTCCGGTCAACAGGCACAGCAACTTATCCACCATGTTGCAGCAACTCGTCACCATCCAGCAGCAGCAACCCTCGCCATCTCCAGTGGTTGTCCCTGCCTCTACGGTTCCTGTGGCTCTGGGGGCCCAAGTTTCGCTGTCCTCCCATCAAGTTCGACGGAGCCCCGAAACTCGCAGGGGGTTATCACCCAATGCTTATGCATTGGAGCTGATGGCAGATCATTCCTGTCCAACGTGTGAAAGGGGCTTTGTGGCAGCCCCCCTCTCCGGGAAGGCCCTGGCAGGGGCTACACCTCTTGGAAAAAAAACGATCCAGTGACGGCGGATCTTCTTTTCTTCCTAGTAATTTCCGAAATGTCTTAGAGGAACCAGTCTGCATCCTCCGCTGAACACCCTCCTAAACCATGCCAGGGGGACTGTCTGGGTGGGAGATATGGGGGTGAAATTTCCCACTCTGGCCCTGAACGTCATGGAAAAAGGGCCCTGCTCGTGCGCCACCTTCAAGAAAGGGCTCTCAAGCGATTAAGGACATCTTGCCGCCAGAGACCCCCGTCTTCCCTCAGTGACCGATCCGGGTTACGACCCACATCATGTCCTTCATTGAAGGGGAGGAGGAACTTCGGAAAGAGCGTCATACCCAACCCGCCAGTTTCCTCTCCTGGCCCCGTGTTCCAGGGCCCCTGTCCACGCCGCCAACCCCCCTGAGGACCCCATGCAGATTGATCGGGCTCGTCCTCGAGAAAGGTTGGCCCACGTGGGGCAAAGGAACTTGTCCTCTATGTGGCAGCCCAGAGCTTACCGGGGGAATGCCCCAAAGCCCAAAGCCGGGAAACACCGCACCTAGGATTTGTGGGGAGGATCCTAGGGCAAACTCCCCTTTCCCACGTCTGCAGCCCGTGCAGGTCGGTCAGAGACGGGAAACCTCGTTCCAGGTTCCGGCGTTTCGGGTTTCGGCTCCCGGGAAAACTTCATCCACCAGTCCGGGGAAAGCAGTACGGCTTCCGTGGTCCGCTTGGAAAAACCGCCGCATCTCATCCGTCAGGGGGGAGGCTACACACCACCAGTTTGTCCCCAAAAGCCACTGTCCCCCCCCGGGGGCGCTGCATAAGGAAAAACGCCTTCTATGTGTTCCCCTGCTCCCATCAGGGGTCCTCCTGGGGCCCCCAGGCTGCGGCTCCACCTCCAAACCTGGACTAAATTTGGAGAGGTGACTTTGGGGTCCCAACTGTCGGGGGGCGTTTTTTGGGTAGCACCTCCCCGATGTTTTCCTGCCTCGTCGACCCTTCAGGACCGTTGCCCGGGGCTCCGCCCGAATTCGGGGAGTACGCCGTTTTTTTCCCGAAACAAGCCGAGAGTCTTCCTCCGCATGTCCTACGTTTTGCCCGATCAACTTATTGCCGGGTATAGTCCCCCCGGGGGGGCCCGAGTCTACCCCTCTCTCGGTTCCTGAGCCCCAAGCCATGTCAGAGTAATCCAGGAGAACCTCCGAAGGGGCTAAACCGAAAGCCTCGTTCCAGCGGGCGCGGTTTTCTTTTTTGTGAAAAAGAAGGAGGGTACCTTACAGCCCGCATGACTCCGGGTCTGAACAAATCACGGTGAAAAACCTTTCCCCATTGCCGTTGATCACAGAATTTTGACCGCCTGCGGGGCGCAAGATCTTCTCCAATTGGATTTGAGGGGCCCTACAATTTTGGTCCGAATCCACAAGGGCGATGAATGGAAGATGGCCTTCAAACCAGGGATGGGGGCTTTTAGTACCTGGGGTGCCCTTCGGGCTTGTAATGCGTGCAGCTTTAGGACTGTGAATGACCTCCTCTACCCTCGGGGGGTTTACCTTTATGACATCCTGGTTCTCTCCCGACCTCGAAACCCCCCGCAGTCATGTTCGCAGGTGTTAAAACGTTCCGGGGAACCATCTGAGCCAAGCTAGGGGTGCCTCTTCCATCAGAAGCCCCCGTTTCTGGGTTATGTCATTTCGACCAAGGGCCAAATATGGGCCCCCGCAAAACTGGCACCGTTTTGCAGTGGCCAGCCGTCGGGTTGCGGGCTATACAGGCTTCTTGGGGTTCTGCAACTTTTAAACGCCAATTCATCCTCCCCTCTACGCTGTGGTCCGATATGGCCCTACCAAAAACAAGCCAATCCACGCAGCTGGCCCTCGAGGCCCAAGAGGCGTTTTCGAAGCTCAAGTCGCCTTTTTTTACGGGATCTACCCTTGCACTCCATCCCACAAAGCCCCTTTACAGGAAGTGGATGCCTCGACTGTGGGGCCAGCAGTTCTTACCAAAAAAGGCCCTTTTGGGAAGACGAACGTGTGGCTTCTTTTCCAAGACGTTTTCCCCGGCCGGGAAGAATTACACGATTGGGACCGGGGGCTACTGGCCATAAAACTGGCCCTGGGAGTGGCTTTATCTGCTGGGGGGTGTCTGTTTTCCCCATCCTTTTCTACTCGGACCCCAAAAACCCCAATACTTCAACGGGTTTACGACTTAACCCACGCCAGGGTAGGTGGTCGCTCTTCTTTTCCGGTTCGATTTCCAGATCCACTTCCGGCCTGCAGAGGAATGTAGAGCTGACGCCCCCCCGTCGTCCGACGTGGTGGGTGAAGAACTACTGCAGAACACATTAAAACCTCCAAAAGTCTTATCTCGGCAGCTCCATGGGCCCCCCGGAGGTCCCCCCGGTAAATTTTTGTGCGCCCTGCCCCTCCCCAGAGATCTTAAATGGGGACTTGCCATTGGGGCCCGGGCACCCGGCCCCGAAGAAACCTTCCACCGATATCCCCATTCTATTGGTTTCCCCAAGGGTTGAAAAGGATGTTAAGAACTTCGTTTCGTCTTTTATCCTGTTCCCCAACAAGACCCACTCACAAGCCCGGGAGGTCTTTTTCAGCCACCCCCATTCCAACTCAACCCTTTGGGCCAACATTTTTATGGGCTTCATAACCCCCCTCCATCATCGTCAACACCATTATTGGGGGATCCGGATCGCTTTTCCAAATGGGGCATTTTGTCCCGTTGCCAGGCCTGCCATTTCCCCCCGCCTGGGGAGCTATTCTTTCCTTTATTGTTTTGTCTGCATGGACTCCCCCAGCAAATCGTCTCGGACCGGGGGGGTTCATTTGTCTCCAGGTTTTGGCGACCCCCTTTTTAAAACCAAAATTTAGGTGAAGCTCGACTTCTTTTCTGCCTACCCCCCCGCAGACGAACGGGCCAGGAGGGGGTCAACCAGGCTTGGATGTTACCTTCCCATTTCGCTCGGGCGGTTTAAAATGATTTGGCCAACTTGCTCCTGGGCGGGGGTTCTCTTATAACCTCTGAGTTGAGTCCGCGGGGGTCCCCCCTTCACATTGTTATGGCCGCATCCCCGCCCCCTTCCCTCTAGCAACCTCCTCTGAGGTTACGGCGGCGGATGCAAGTGCAAGACATGAAGGCCATCTGGCCCAACCCTCAGTCTCCCCCCCCCCGCCTTCCCAGCGCAGAAGACTCAAGAGGACAAAAGAAGAATTCCCCCCTTTTGGTTTTCTCCCCCGGTGACAGGTATGGTCTCGGCTAAATATGTCCGCCTTAATCCCCAAATCTTTCATGCTCCTTACTGAAACCCCGGTCCTTTAAACACTTTCCCCCGGGAAGGGTGTTCCCCCTCCGTCTGTGGCAATGCCCCCAATTCTTCAGGTCAAAAAAATTCTGGGCATGAGGGGAACAGAGGAAAAAAATACTTTTTAGTGGGGCTGGAAGGGTTTGTCTGAAGAGAGGTCTTGGGAGCTGGAGGGGAATTCTTTTAACCCGCAGCCTCATCCAAGATTCCTCCAAACCAGTAAAGAGGGGGGTGCCCAAGAGGGGGGGGGGGGCCCCAAGGGGGGGGCTTTCTTACGAAGGCCCCTGCGACCCCCTGTCCCCCGGGGCGCAGGCGCGTTTCGTGCTCCTACTCCACAAGGGCCCCCCCCACACGTTGGGTTTTGGGTCCGCCACCCCCCATCCCCGCCGGCATCCCTTTCCAGGCCCCGCTCCGCCCCACCTGTCCCCCGTTCCCCGGGGGGGGTGGCTCTGCCCCTAGGGCGCGCGCACGCCGGCAGTTTGAAATTTAAAGGGGCGGTGCACCGGTTATTGGTCATTGCCGGGCACTGCTCCTATTTATGTCCGGCCTCTTCCTGGCGGCCCTCGCCGGATCCTTGGTGTATTTCCTGTTGGAAAGCCTTCCTAGTATTGTCTATTCCTGTCTACCGTGTACCGAACCTCGAGCTTACGTTTACCGACCACGAACCTTGCCGCCAGCCCTGACCTTCTGCCTGTCTACTTTACGAACCAGAGCCGTCTGTCCTGACCTCCTGCCTGTCCCCGAAACGAGCCTGCCTGCCGTTTCCGTACCTCGCCTACCCTTGGCCGCCACCGCAGGCAAGCCCCGCCAGTGGAAGTGACCTGGTAGACTCCCGCCGCAGCAAGACCAACCCGCTTTGCGGCGGGCTCTGGTGAATTCTGGGACCTACTTAGATTCCACTCCCTGGTGTGGGCTTACGCCATCGCCTGCGGTGGTCCAGTGGATCCACCTCCAGACCGTTACACATCCAAAGGATTGGGGATTGAAGAGGAGAATGATGCTGCACCACTCACTCACCGGTGAACTGGAGAGCTGCTTCTACTACACTAAGCTGGCATTTGGCTCAGCTGTTCCTCCTTCACCAACCTGTGGTTGGCTGATCGTGCTGCATTCAACGCCCACATCTTAGCGCTGTAAAGGGATGTTATATGCGAAAAACCTGAATCCAGAAAACCAGCACCGATTAATCTTCTACAGTCCAACTTTATTGTGCAAACATATCCATTTATAAATGAAAAAGTCAAGTAATCCAGAAACCCAATGATCCAGCAAAGGTGCATTAAAAAAATAACTATGATTAAGGACTTATAAGGGTCAGAAATGAGTAAGCGGAATCTAGTTCATTTCTTGATTTTTTATTACATGTTGGCACCTTTGCAGGATTATTGGATTGGTGGATTATGTGACTTTTACTTTTATACATGGATATGTTTGCACATTAAAGTTACACTTTAGAAGATTAAGCAGTGCTGGTTTCCAGGACTCAGGTTTTTCACTATATAATATTCCAGGCTGACGAGTGCAGTTTCTACCTGGCATGCCGGGGCAGGTCCGGGACGATGGGTAGGCAGAGGTAGGCGATCACCTAGGGCGCCACCTCTGCCAGACAATAGGGGGCGCAATTATGAACAGGTTGTCTTTCATCATGACTGCTGCTGTAGCTCACATACGTAGCTCAGCAGCAGCAGACTAACCTTTTTCACTCTCTGCTGGTCCGTCGCCCCCTGCCCACACACACGCCCCTTCTATGTAGCGCGCGGCTTCTTCTGCGGAGCATCACTCTCTCTCTATGTTAGAGAAGTTCCGCTCACCTCAATGAGGCCCCCCGCCAACCTCTGCTGCTGGTAGTGCTGAGTGAGACAGGACCCTGATCTCCAAAAGTCCTGGGACCAGATAAGCAAGTCACAGACAGTGACAGATTACATCCTAAGAGAAGCAGAGGTGAGCCAATCCCTGCTGTCATGGAGCAGAGGAGTAACCTCCGTTCCTGCTCTAATGTAAGTCAGGGCATTGCAGTCTCGCCCTGGTTGCTGAGTGCTAACTGCTGAGGCAGTGTGCCTCCCCCACACAGCCTGTGCTAGCTCAGTCCTAAGAAAATAGATATTTGCTTTCTTAATAATTATGTATGTTATTGTCATTTTTATTATAGGTGCTGAGTCCACTGTGTCACTAGTATTGGTCACTGCTAACTCATCATTTGCTACTCGCTTATGAAAGCTAGTTCTCGCAGGTATCAGCCACTTTGCATCCACACAAGCTTTAAAACCTGGATGCAGTCTTGCTGATGCCTGCAAGACTTCACATTCATACACCACTGACATTTTATTTTTGACTACATCTCTGGCAACCACTGAGACACTGTGAAACACAGTCCCACAGTCCAAATAAGACTTTTTGATCTATTTTTCTCCATGATCTATGTTAAGGTACTGTTTTTCACAGTATCTCAATGGTTACAAAGGATGTAATCATAAATGTTATGTCAATGGCCTCTCAGTAATAGAAATGTTTCCCGCGTGTGTAAAATACTGAGCCAGTTACACTCACAATTTTTCTGCCATTAGTACAATTTGCTGCATGCCCAATAATCATTGACCATTAGGCAAGATTAAGATGACATTTATACATATTGTCCAATTTGTGGTAACTTTTATGGTCTTGTGGCTTTGGTACGTATTTGTCTGATGACTTTACAGTTGTCTGAATACCACCTAAAAAGGGTTGTCTAGGGCATTATTTTTTATTTTTTTAATAGCATACTGCTGCCCTATAAAAAATAAAAAAAATAACTCACCTGTCCCTTCACCTCAGTTCCAGCGCTGCACTGTCTTCACCTGCCATCGAGCTTCTGTTTTTTACTTTCTCCTTCCAGACAGCAACATCTTGGCAGCGGTCACGTCCTCCTGTGCTATTTTTTATGTCTCAATGACAGGCACCACTGCAGAAATCCAACAGGCTCATTGTAGTTAATAAGGTGTTTTGGGTGTCATGGGTGTCCGTTATGAAACGGAACTAAAGCTTCTGTTTTCACCTCTGCGAATCAACTCTTAGGCTATGTCTGCTCTGCAATTAAATGCAATCGTATTTTCACCAGTTTTAGGATTCCAAAACCGCTAAAAATACGATCGTTCAGGCAGCCATAGACTTTAACAGGTAAAACTACACAGGTCATTTTTCTACAATTGTCTTTCGTGTCCAGTGTAACTATACAAAAAAGTTGTATAATACCTGGCTGTTTGCGTTATTTGGGGCCTTCGGTTTCCCATACAATCAATTGTACGGGCCAATGGCACAAAAATTAGAAGCAACCACGGTTTTTGCGCAAAACGTAAAAAAAACAACGGTCGTGCATTGGAAAAAATGGTCAACTTTCAGAAGTTTTTTGTCCGATGCAGTGTAGACCTAGCCTTAAAGACAGGACCGGGTCAGTATTAGTCTCTTTTATTAGGGAAATTTTAAAATTTCAACTACATGCATGCGAGGAGAAGAGGGGGTGGGGGGGGGGCGCCATTTGCCTTATGTGCCTAGGCACCAAAATGTCTTGTCCCGCCCTGCGCCGGGGTAAGCAGTTTTGTGTTCTATTTGTTTATATAGCTGTAAAGAGATGTATTGGCCATCTACTAGTTGAATATGGAAATTAAACTTAGGGCAAGATGGTGGAATTCATTTCTTGCTAACACACTGGTCAGTCAAATTAATGGCCATCCATTGTACATGTACAATTTACTGTTTTTGTGGGTAGCCATTTCAAACTAGGGCCAGTCTAGTGTATTTAGCCCCTATGTGCTGTTGGCACAGAATTAGTCTAGTTTTGAGAGGAACAGCTTATCTGTTTCAGACAGACCGGCAGCATGTTCTTCAGATTACACAGGCATTCAGCTGAAGGCTGTTCTTTCTCCATAGTAACATGCAAATACACAGCTGCAAAGTCTATATCCTCACCAGCTACACACTGTTAGATACATCAATCATCTGTAAAATCAAAACTACTGATGTTAACTACATTACATTGGCACCTGTCAAGGGTGGGATTTATTAGGCAGCAAGTGAATTTCACAGGGTTAGTACCTACCAAAAGGACAACTAGGTAACCAGCAGCATTGTCAATGGCATCCAGGGCTCATTGATGTGCATGTAATCCATAAAAGTGCCATCTTACAATTTGCAGAACAGAAAGGATCTGCTAATGTCTTGGTCTCAGATAACACAGGACACCTTCACATGTGTTATGCAGTCTTGACGGATCAGAGCTGTTTTGGAGACTTATAGAATTTCACAAAAGTAAGTACACCCCTCAAATTTTTGTAAATATTGTATTATATCTTTTCATGGGACAACACCAAAGATATAATGCTTTGATACAATGTAAAGTAGTCATTGTAGAGCTTGTATAACAGCGTAAATTTGGTGTGCCCTCAAAAAAACTCAACACACAGACTTCAATGTCTAAACAACTGGCAACAAAAAGTGAAAATGGACAAATTGTGTCCTGAGTGTCAATGTTTTGTGTGGCCACCATTATTTTATAGCATTGCTTTAACTCTCTTGGGCATGAAGTTCACTAGAGCTTCACAGGTTGCAGCCACTGAAATCCTCTTCCACTCCTTCATGACACCATCATGAAGTTGATGGATGTAAGAGACCTTGCACACCTCCACATTTTTAATCTGAGGATGCCCCACAGATGCTCGATAGGGTTTAGATCTGCAGACATGCTTGGCCAGTCCAGCACCTTTACCATCATATTCTCTAACAAGGAAATTTTTGGAGGTTTTTTTGGGGGTCGTTGCCTTTGAATATGCCCTGAAAGCCCAAAAGTAAGGGGATTTTGCCCTGCTCGTATGTCACAGTCATGTTGATTCATGGTTCCCTCAATGAATTGTAGCCCCCACAGTAGGCAGCACCATGCCCCAAAAACCCATACCATGCTTGACTTAGGCAAGCCACCATTGTCTTTGTATCCTCCCCGGTTGCGCCAACCGCTTGACACCATTGAACTAAATAATTTATCTTGGTTCATTAGTCCAGACATTTTTCCCAGTAATCCAGTCCTTAGTCTGCTTGTTTCAGCAAATTTTTGGGGCTTTTTTGTGCATCATCTTTGAAGAGGCTTCTTTCTGAGACAACAGCCATGCAGCCAATGGGCGGCGTATGGTCTAAGCACTGACAGGATGACCCCCCACACCTTTAACGTCTGCAGCAATGCTGATATCACTCATACATCTATTTTAAAAAGGAATCATGGATATGACCTGAGCCGAGCACTCAACTTCGGGTCGTCATTGAAAGGACTGTTCAAAATGGAACCTGCTTTTTAAAACCCGCTGTTTGGTTTTGGTCCGTGCTGAGTCTTTTCGGGTTTTTGGCAATTTTCTTATACTGGGCTATCTTTATGTGAGCAACGTTCTCTTCAGCTGAATTCCCGGACCAGTATAGAGTTGAAGTGTTAACCCAATTTTAAAACATGCTGTTCCCGCACACTGAACTTGAACACTAAGGTATGTTCACAGGCATAATTTGGGGGCAAATTATGCCCCGCAATTACGCCGTGGTTTTTCGGCAGCCCGCCCCCCCTAGCCATACTTCTCGTGCACGTTAAATGGTAATAATTAACATTCATATCTCCCTCTGGGGCGATTGTGGGGCAGGGAGAGGGGGGTAATCCTATTTGTCTTAGAACTGGGGATTAAAGTAATTATTGAGACGTATTTCGCCCGTATTAGCGCAACCCCCTCGAAATAGGGGCAAAATATTCCAATTTAACCCGGTAAACTTTTACCCAATGAATCACTAACCCCTTGGGGGGAATTTTTCACTTAGAGGTGACCATTTTGTTCCCAGCGTTTAGCTTTGATGGCTGTGTGTTTTCCTGTTAACAAGCGACGTGATACTGTACTTTACATTTTATCAAAATGTTATTTTTTAGTGTTGTCCCCAAAAATTTTTTAAAAAAATAATTTCAAAAAATTTTGACGGGGTTTTAATTTTTTGTGATATATTAAACCCCTTTGATTTTAAAAGTTTTGGCGTTTCTGTTTTATGTAAAGGGGGGAAAAAATACGTGGCAATCTTTTCCCCCTTCCGAGAAAACTGTTCTTGTGGTTGAAACCTGAAAAATTTTTCACGACACTGTATATTAAGCCTTGGAGTACAGCCAGTCACACATATAACTCAACAGTGTTGTATTTCCTGTTTACCGTGTTTCCGATAGAAAAACGGCTTACATTCTTTTTACCCCCAAAAAACCCCCTATGTCTTACTTGGGGTATGCTTATTAGGGCAGGTATGGGCCGCTGTAACAGGGGAAGGGTTGGCTGTAGGCAGGGTTTGGGCCAGCCCTTTGGCAGGGATAGGGGCCGCTGTAGGCAGGTAAGGGCAGCTGTAGGCAGGTATGGGGGGCTTTAGGGAGGTAAGGGCACGGGCAGGGATAGGGCTGTAGGCGGTATAGGGCCCGGCTGTAGGGCAGGTAAGGGCCGGCGTAGGCGGGTTGGGCGGCTGTAGAAGGAAAAGGGGTTTGGCTGAGGGAGGTATAGGGCCGCTGTAGGAGGTTTGGGCCAGCTGTGGCAGGTATAGGGCCAGTGTAGACAGGTTGGGCCAGCTGTTAAAGGAAAGGGCCGCGAGGAGGTTTGGGCCGTGTTGGGGGTAAGGGCCGCTGAAGCAGGTATGGGCCCGCTTTTAAGGTTAAAGGGGCCCGCTTAGGAGGTTTTGGGCCAGCTGTAGGCAGGTATAGGGAGCTGTAGGGAGTTAGGGGCCCGCGTTGACGGGATGGGCCATTGTAGGCGAAAAACATTACCTGGGCCCCCCCTCCCGTCTCCCCCGCCGCCCCCCGCGCTCCGGCCCCCCCGCGCGTCATCCGGCACAGGGGAGTGATTCAGGCCCCCGCTACGTCTTTCTTTCGGGTCTTTAATTAGGCGACCCCCCCTAAGGGGGCCGCTACGTCTTCTATGGGGGTGTCTTACATGGGGAAAAAACCGGTAGTTAAGCAACTAGATGCCACCCTACTGTTAAAAACCGTCTGTGGTTTGGGGCCGTTTTTTTTTGAAACATAGCACTTTTTTTGACGGGGGACGTTGTAACGCCACAAAAGTTGCTCCACAAGAGGAGTCTGTAGCTTGGGTTGAAGTGCATCTATTTGAGCATGAGTTTTTGTGCCTCAACTGATTGTGTGTGAGCAGCTGCATTAGAAGTAAAAGACCTTGAGACCAGTAAGGACTTGTTCGCTGAGGTAGTGTTGGTGGACTAAGATTGGCTTGTCGATGGCAGAGGAAATGGAGGGGAAGCAAAATGGGGCCATGGACCTGAAAAAAAAGCCCCATGGGTCACCTGGCACCCTTTGGGGGGATGGGCGTCTACATAGAATTATCAATACTTTGTCTTGACTAAGCGGGGGCCGGGAAAATTCATGAGTAGATGAAGCTACTCATCTCCCGTTGTCACCTTACTTTTATGCATTTGGGAGTTTGCCTAGAAGTGAACAGTTTGCAGACACATTTCTGGCGCTGTCGATGAGATAGATAAATTTAAGGATTTTTTTTTAAAAAGTATTTTTTTATTTTTGGGTCAGTTGTGATTAGCCTTTTGGGGTTGTGAGAGACCACAGGTCAAGAGAAATCTAAGGCTGGATGCGTAGTGCTAGGCTCATACCCAGGCGGACTGGGTGCAGTATGTAGTGCGAGGTGGGTGCCTGGGGTTGAAAGTAATTTTTTAGATTCAAAGCCACTCTCGCCTCTCCCCCAACCAAACCCTTTTAAGTTTACACCACTGACGACGGGCAAATCCCCCAAAAACAGCCTTTAGTTGAATAAACGGGTTTGGGCTAAATCCCTTTCACATTGTTTGGCCCTGCGAGAAAATTGAATGGGATAACTACACCCAATAGAGTGCGCTGTGGAGCTCCTCGTCTTTTCCCATAGTTTTTGCTTTTGGAAAACAGTCAGTGAAGTCTGAATGGCAAAAAAACCCCCTCACACCGACCCAAACCAAAGGGGAGATTTTTCCCCCTTCAGTCCTGGAATATCAGTGGACTGATGGATGAGATGGACTTGAAGATGTAACCGTCAAGAGTTTTTGGGTCACTATTATATAAAAAAAAGTAAAATCTTGTGTTCAGCTGTCATGGTCTGTAATCATTTATTTAAAGGGGAATTCCACCAAAAACGAACCCCATGACGCTGTGTATGTACAGTGCTTCAGTGATTAAAAAGAGCCAGCTGCACTTCACATTTCCTATTCAGCAGACTTTCTAGGCCATGTGACTGATTGCACAATAATGTTCTTTTTCTTCTTTCAGGAGACAGAATATGAAAAGTGCCTTTGGTCGGAGGGGCCTATAATGGAGGGAACACATCATTGATCTGGCTTGTTTTTTGCTCACTTCAGTTGGCAGGGAAAAATTCCCCCAATGGCCCCAAAAAAAATGTTACATACAAAGTTAGTGTATGGTGAAGGCAGGGAGGGGCTGCTGCAATAGCTCCAGTTTAGAAAGCGACTTCTACAACCTCGAAAACAAATAAATGCTTGTTATATGTAGGAAGAGTCACAAGATAAAATATCCATGATAATCAAAAGAGCAGTCAGTGGGGGTCGGAATGGGATACTGCTGCCATTTACATGGACATACAAAATTTGCATTTGGCCTGGGGAAGATTTCAGTAACAGGATCAGTATGTGGAACATGTTTTCCACTAAGACTAAGCGCAAGGAATCTTAATCACTGTGTTTTGCCAACATCCCAAAAAAAAGCATTTTTGTACCCATTAGAAATGTTAAGCAAAAAATCGGGTAACTCAGGCTTTTTTATGTTGAATTTATAAACATTTTTTTTCAAAAATTTGTTTTATTGACCCTGGGGCATGACCTTGTGTTCTGGGTGGATTTTATGGTTTTTTTGTCCCCATTGATTCAAAAAAAAAACCCTTGGGCTATGAACATTTAAAAAAGGGTTTTGGGACATTTCTGCCCAATTTTATTCAACCTAAATAACTTTTGCAGTGTTGTTAACCCCTTAAGCCCAGGCCTGAAAAGTACTTAAAGAGAACCTGTCACATAGGTTATGCCCCCCTTGCTGAGGCAGACAAGCAGTGCGACCTGCTTTTTTCCAGGCTGTGTCCCTTATTCTGTAACTGCTGTAGTTTTAGAGTTTTAATGCTAAATTCTTTTTCAGAGGGTTTTAGCCCCGCCCCCAAAGGTCCCCCGCCCCCTGACATTTATTCTCAGTTTCTACCTATTCAAAGTAATATTTTTTTCAGTTGAATGGGCGGGGCTAGCCTCAAAGACTCTTTTTTATGACTCTTTTTGGCTGAAAACGCAGATTTGAGCCAAAAAACTCAAAAACTCCCGCATCTTTACAGAAAAGGGACACAGTCTGGAAAAAAAGCACATCTTCATACTTGTTTGCACCCCAAGAGGGTAATTAGTGACAGTTTTCTTTAAAGGGGTGGCCCGCTACGCAAATTTCATTGCTAGAGCGGCCAACCCTGCTTTAAAAATTTGGGGGGGCGGAGCTGCGCTGCCCCCCTCATTCACTCCATGGGAAATTCCAAATATACCGGCATACACCCAGCTATACTCGGAACTCCCCTAGAAGTGAATGAGGGGACAGGCCCGCTTCGCCCTCCTCATTTATTGCAGGGCCGGTCGCTTTTAAAACGACGGCCGGGAAAAAGAAATTTTGCTAAACAGGACCCCCCTTTATAAAACCACTAAATTTTTAGTTTTTCCCCTTTGGGTTTTAACATTTAAACTTTTTTATCTTTCAAGTGATGCAGTTTTATGAGGACTTGTTTTAAGTCGGATAGGTTGCATTTTTGGGGGCATAGTTTAAGTTTACAAATAAGTTACTGCAGATTTTTTTTATTTTTTATTTAAATAATTTTTTTTACACCATTCACATTTCATGCTAAATAACCCATTTGATGAGTTCTACATGTTATTATGGTAGTGTAGATACCGAATATGTGTATTTTTTATTTTTTAACTTTTTTATTAAATATTTTTTTTTTTACACTTTTTCATTTTTTTTTTATTTTGAATCGCATTAAGGGATAACTATTTTAAATACAGCTCTGCTCCTAGCACAGCTGCGGCACTAAGAGCTGCAAAACCCCTCTGTCTGCAGCAATGTCTCCAGACGTTGCTGCAGAAAGACCTACACCACCTGCCATCTATAGTTGGAGCCTGTGTCACTAATTCCATCAGGTTTAACTGTATGAATTGTACTGTATGCAGAGCTATTCAATCTAACAGGATGTAGAGAACTCCAATAAACACAGCCAGTACTGTGCGCTGATGACTTATAAAAGCCACAAAGCAGGTGTGAACATAGCCTTATAGTAGGTATTTCCCTATTTTTATTTACTTGTTTGAATATACCGTATGTGATTTTCTTTTAAGATTGTATACCAAATATGAAATAAAAAATCAACTTGTTTTAGGATACTTGAAAAAGGCCACTTTTAGGGCCAAAACACTGCACTTTTGATTTTTTTTTCTTTTAATAAAGATTACATGGGATTTTTGGACTGAATTTTTTTTGGGGGGCGACATCATTTAGGATTGCATTTAAATTTAACCTCTTAGTGACTTGAAAAAAATTAACTCAAATTGGGCCCAGAATGGGCAAAAAATTAAAAAAAAAACCTGATACTTCACTTTTGGGTTCTCATCCTGACACAGATGAGAAATTCATGCTCTATTCACTTATAATAGCGAACAAGTCTCACCACCATGTTGGGAGGAGAGCGCAGAAGTGAAGAGGAGTGGATCGGCGGGGAGCTCTGGAGCAGCAGCAGAGCAGGGGGAGCTAGGTAAGTATCAGGTTTTTTTTCTAATTTTACACCCTGACTCCACTTTCATATTGTGTCGGCCTGATTGGACCTACTGTATCAGATGAAAAGAGAGATGTGAGTATATATAGATGGTCTGGGGAGTATATACTTGTCCTGTAAAGAAGCTAAGTGAGGCGAAATGAGTTGGAATGCGGCAGCAGTGGCAATACTCTCCCTCCATTATGGGTAAATTATATATTTGAGATACTTTTGATATGGGGTAAGGTTGATATGGTTGATATGGGGTAAGCAGAGTATATGGTTGCAGTCTAGGTTTATTGCTCTACATATGATAGGTGATTTTTGTGCCATAGATTGTTATAGCCTTACAAGGTTTTTTTCGGGTTACAAATGTAATGGATATGTTTTTTTCTCTTGAACATTTAGGGCGACATGCATGAAATTTGGTGTTAACACGCCTAATCTCATGCACATTATACTGGCAGAGAATTTGCCTGATTTATGAACCTGCTCTATAGTGGGTCATAAATCAGGCAAATTCTAGCGCTAGGGCGACATTTCTGGCTCAGGTATACCACTATGAAAGTGGTCTACCTGTTTCAGTTGTAATGCACCCAGAAATGCCGTAGTGAAGTTATAAATATATAGCTTTCCTAGTGCGCCCGGCCTTCAGCAGCCTCCACCCCCCCATCCCCGAGCTCTGGCGCTTTACAAAGCGGTGCGCGGGAGATTTAAAAATGTATGAACGGGGCTGTGCCTTATATCGGGCTGAAAAGACGCCAGATAGCTGGCGCAGCCCCATTTGTACATGTCGCCCTTAAGTCCCAATTTAAATGATCTTGTAGGCAGTATTCACTATTTCAAATATAGATGTATGTAACCAAATAACCCCATTTAGTGTACCTGTCTGTCTTTTGTTGATTTTCTCTTTTTTGTGTGTAATTTAATTTCTTTCTTTTTTTGCGTATCCATATGATTTTACTTTATTTTTTGTTATCAATAAAATGTTTTAATGTATGAGATGCAGCTCCAGTTTTCTGTGTGTGTACAGAAAAAGATGATGTATAAATTGCATCAAATTAAAAGTGTTTTCCCATCTGACTCCTTCACAGAGAATGCTCTTCATAGCCAGCTTCAGGCCGTGGGTGGATATACAGTAACGACTGACATTTCAGCTCTGCTATTCCTAGCTAAGCCTATCACAGGGACATTGGTGATGGATATATTTAATTTAAGAAATGTAATAAACTTTACAAAACGTAATTTGATTATTTAGAGAACTAGAGGCTTTTGATCACTAGTATAAGGTCTCTGGCATACCTTCAGCTTTGCCTAGTAGGCTTTCACCTATGGCATACCTTGGGGACTTTGCTAGGCTCCAGCTGCTATGGAAACCCATCTGCACAGTGTGGTTACATCACAGGGGGGTTAAATTGTTTAGATGGGGATTAACCAGTTCCTTACCAGGCAGTTTACCCCCCTTCTTGACCAGGCACATTTTCATTTTTTTTTTAATTATACACAGGTTTGAACACCTTTCTTGCTCTCAGGCTGCTTTCACATGGAGCATTTTTGGTGCATTTTTGACGCGTTTTTGGTGCTTTTTTTTCCTGCAGAAATTCACATTAATGACTGTGTATTTCTGCAAGAAAACACACCAAAAAATGCATCAAAAGCACACGAAAAAATGGTCCGTGTGAAAGCACCCTCAATTATTTTACTAACTATTTTTTTCCTCTTTTTTTTCCCGATAAGTAAGACTTTATTTGTATGGGTTTTTTTGAGGGACAATTGCATGTCAAACAGATCCAACACGTACCCAAACACACAGCTGCGTGTTGGATACAGCAGGAGCGCACACTATCATTTTAAATAGGGTTCCTGCTGCGTCTTTCGGACCAAGAATTGACATGTCAATTCTTGGAACGGATCCGAAAGACATAATGAGACAAGCATCAGCGATCACTCATGTGAACACCGGTGCGTGTTTCATATTAAAAGCAATGTAAAATCACAATGCTATATGTTAGCTGCGTGTTGGTGTCCGTTTGGGGACCGACAGATGGATCCAACCACGCAGCTCAAAAGCGTTTGTAACACGGATGAAAACACGCCATGTGAACATACCCTTAAGGCATGTTCACACGGCTTAAAATGGGCCATATTTCGGTCCGTAATTACGCGCCGATGTGCGCCAATTACGGGCCGAAAATGGCCCATTCATTACGGTAATTCACAGTTCTCATAGAGAACTATGGATTACGTCTCCTCTCCCCGCCCGGCGAATCCGCCGGGCGGGGCGATAATCGACAGGTGAATTACTAGCGGCGTATACGCGCCGCTGGCAATTCAAGTCAATGGGCCGGCGAAGTGCCGGCCCCCGCTCACTCCCCCGCTCCCGCCCCGCCCCGTCCACACGGCGTAATTGCGGGGCGTAATTACGTCCCGCAATTAAGCCGTGTGAACATAGCCTTACTGAGGGTGACCACTGGGGCTGAGAAGCAAGCTCTCCATTCCCACAGCTGCACAATTCTAAAACAGCCTTGCAAAGTTAGATGACCACCACATATAGTTAACCATATAGTTAAACAGCAGAGACTGGTGATAGCGTCAGTACTGGGTCAACAAATTTGCCAGGGTACTATATATCATTAAGATTATATATATACTAGAACCCTTTAAAATGACCTCCAGCAGGCCACTAATATCCATGTGTCTGCTCTATCTGTCAGAAACAGACTCCATAAGTGTTACAGTCCAACACCGTGCAGGGAGATCGGCATTTGCCAGAAAACGGCAAGATTGGCAGATTTGACATTGATGCCCTGTGCTCTTCACAAATGAGAACAGGTTCACACTGAGCACATGTGACAGAGTCTGGAGACGCAATGGAGAACGTTCTGCTGTTTGCAACATCCTCCAACATGACTGGTTTGGCAGTGGGCCAGTGATGGTGAGGGGAGACATTTCCTTGGAGGGCTGCACAGCCCTCTGTGTGCAAGCCAAGAGGTACACTGACTGCCATTAGACCCCGGGATGAGATCCTCAGACCCATTGTGAGACCATATGCAGGTGCAGTGGACCCTGGGTTCCTTCTGATGCATGACAATGCTGGATCTCGTGTGGTTGAAGTGTGTCAGCAGTTCCTGCATGAAGAAAGCTTTGATGCTATGACTGGCCTGCCGTTCCCCAGACCTGAATCCAATCGGGCACATCTGGGACATCATGTCTCGTTCCATCCACCAATGCCACGTTATACCACAGAATGTCCAGGAGATGACTGATGCTTAATCCCCCCCCCCCCCAAAAAAAAAAATTACTCTTCATTTTTCTCCTCCCCGCCTTCCAAAAGCCATAACGTTTTTATTTTTTCCACCTACATAGACATATGAGGGCTTTTATTTTGCGGGACAAGATGTACTTTCTAATGGTTTTATTCATATTACCATAGAATATACTGGGAAACCACAAAAAAATGCTAAGTGGGACAAATGTGAAAAAAAATTTACTTGTGCCATGTTTGCGGGAGTTTTTTTTTTGCGGCGTTCAATCTTCGGTAAATATAAATGTTTTGTCTGTATTTACAGGCTGATACGCATCCGCCAATACCAAACATGTAGGGTTTCCATTATGTTTTTGTGCCGTAAAAAAATTCCAAACATTTTCTACTCCTGAAATCTGCACTGTATCGCCATTTCTGCGACCAATAACGTTTTTGTACTAACACCTACGGATATCAGTGAGGCGGCATGTTTTGCGGTTAAAGTTTACATTTTATTGCTAGCAGTTTGAAATGCATGCAACTTTTTTGATTACTTTTATTCCAATTTTTATAGGAAATGAAATGACCAAAAAATTTTTGTAATAGATCGGACTTATTTGGACGCGGCGATAGCAAATATGTGTAACTTTTTTATTATTTAATTTCTTTTATTTGTAAAATGGCGAAAGGGGGGTGATTTGAACTTTTAATTTTTATTTTTTTTTATACTTTAAAAATGTTTTTTACTTTTACTTTGAATCCCCCTAGGGCACTTCACCACTAGGGGGGCGCGATCATTGCTACAGCCTAATGTATTGCATATACTATGCATTAAGGTGTACAAAGATGGCGTTTTCCCCACTTTCTACCTGGGGCCGGAAGTGGGGCAAACGAAACATGGAAGTGATGGGAGCCTTCACAAGGCTTCCAGCTTAACCAATCGTCAGCCCATGATTTCGCCAGGGGTGTCCCAATCTGCAGTGAGGAACAGTGCGCAGCCCCCCGCGCTGTAACCGCCGGGTGTTAGCTGCAATTAGCCGCTAACACCCATACGTCCATGTGGGTTAAGGAGTTAATCCAGGTCTGGGAGGAGACCCCTCAGGCGAACATCCTCTGCCTCATCAGGAGCATGCCCAGATATTGTATGGAGGTCATACAGGCACGTGGAGACCACACACACTAATGAGCCTCATTTCCTTGTCTTAAGGCATTTCCACTGAATTAGGATCAGCCTGAAATTTGATTTTCCACTTTGATTTTGAGTATTATTCCAAATCCAGACCTTCATGGGATATTCATTTTGATTCCCATAGTCTGTATGGTTTATTTTTATCAACGCATTCTGCTATGTAATGTTGAAAGAATGGCAACTGGACTGTTTCATTTATTGGAGACGAAGGATGTGGTATTTTAGTGTTCCCTTTATTTTTTTTAGCAGTATATATATATATATATATATATATTATATATATGCACTAAGACTTCTATTGGAATCTTAGACTCTACACATCTCAGTCTTATATGAATATCTGTAGGCTAAAGTGAACAGTTTTCTTGCTTATAGAGGTGTTCCAGGAACTAACAATGCTCGTTGGTCCATCGGAGCATGGGTAAAATAGATAAAACTCATACTTACCTCCCGGGCGCTCCTGTTCACTCCCGGCTGCCGGTCCGTACATCCCGGATGTAAGCAGTGAATGTTCATCGTTCATGTGACAGCTGCAGCCAACCACAGGCCACAACATCATCTGCACATGACCTCTGTGGCCTGTAATTGGCTGCAGTTGTCACATGAATAAAGACTGTTCACTGTTCAGTGGGGAGGTACGCACCGGTAGCCAGGAGTGAACGGGAGCGTCTGGGAGGTATGTATGAGTTTTATCTCCTATTTTAACTCATGCCCCGATGGACCAACGAGCATTATTAGATCCCGGACTACGCCTTTAAGCGACATGGTGTCAGGAGCTAAAGGTCGCCTTAAAAATGAGATCTTTGTCTATGTCTAGCAAAACATGTAAACGGTCGTTTATTCCTGGACAACAGGTTCATTAGTAACAATGTTTAAAAGACAAAATAACTATCAGTGTTTGTGATAACAGAAAATAAAGGGAACTTGAGTGTTTTTAACTGTATAGATCAATGTCATTACTTTGCTTTCTTATGCAACTTATGTTGGTTTAGCATGGGTGTTACTGACCTTTATGTTATTTTAACCCAATTCTAATTGATAATGCTAATCTAAGAACAGCAGAAAGCTTTAGGTTAAGGAGACAGGAAACCTATCAACCCACAACTGCACTTTTAACAATTGTTTTTGTAATATTTAGGGTCACATTGTTTGCAGGGGAAACTACGATGAAACAGAAAAACGCCCCAGCACAAAGAGCACCTTTAGCTCCTTAAAGGGAATGTGTCATCAAAAATTGACTTATTGTTTAACTCCCATTTTTATGTTAAACACATTTTTTAGGAATTTTTTGGTTATGTTTTTTTAATTTTCCATATCACTTTCAATATTTTGTAATAATTCTTAAGTCCTGCAGTTTTCACTTTGGCCACTAAGCCTTATAATCGTCTGACACTTCCTGTTCTGTTTAGAGAGCTTTTCAGTAGTGTGCTCATTGTCAGTAAAAGCAGGGTCAAACTGAAAGGAGACACCATTGTGCACAGAATCCACCAGTCACAAGAGGAGATGTCACAGCTCCCAATCTCGCCTCCCTTCACAGTAATTTATTCCTAGGTCACAGAGTATACCTAGAAAACTCTCCCATACAAGTCTATGGGACAGAATCTGTCTTTAGAATCCTATGTGCATGAAGCTGCTGTAAAGCATCTCTCTGACTGCTGTTAAAGCAGTGCAAGCAAGAATGTCTTCCCCACAATCATATATAGATGGCCGAATACAGAAATCTACAATCAGGAAATAAAAACGGCTAAGAGGAAAAGAATATGGATCAGGGTCTCGATTTAAGTAAAAAAAAAAAAAATTGGCAACAGATTCCCTTTAAAGTTGGAATCACAAATGTAGTTTTTGCTACAGTTTTTGAGCCAAACACAGGTATGGGTCCAAAAAGAAGAAAACGTATAAAATAAAGCACACCTGCTGTGAGCTCTAAGGTTGAAAAACGACATAAGAGCATCTAGGTCCATCTAATATCCTGCAATACTGAGCGGTAGAAAGCCGAATAAATCCCATAAGGATAAAATCCATTTTGGACTAAATAATATGTCGCCCCCTAGATTGCTTTTTCTGTGCAATGCATGTACATAAGTAACAATCACTCTGGTCACGAGTGGTAGTGACCTATACAGGGTTACTGGGATTTCAGGTTTCTTGTCATTACCTTGGAAATTCATGAGTAAAAAGCAGACTGCAATCTACATCAGCCTTTTATTGTGTTTAAAAACCTGTGGATATGTAATGTTTTTTGCTGATAAACCTGTTACCAATAGTTCTAAAGGACGGTTTCTGGCACTTTTATATTAGCACTTTTATCAAGGTCCGGGAAAAGGGGGTAGATGGGATAGGTGGCTTATCAAGGTATCATTGAAAACAGCTGGCACAATTTATTGGCTACAAAACCTGAAACTATAATCTGCCATTCGATTTCTTTCTACAATCAAATACTTTCCAAGCTGCTGGTAATAATTTAGTTGTCTTGTAGTAATTAGTGCCTTCTTATGTGAAAACCTGCCTTGGACACCAAGAGGGCTTATTCTATCCCTAAATATCATACAAAGAAGTAGACAATTACCGTATATACTCGAGTATAAGCCGACCCGAGTATAAGCCGAGGCACCTACTTTTGCCACAAAAAAACGGGAAAGCTTATTGACTCGAGTATAAGCCTAGGGTGGAAAAATGCAGAGGCTACTGGTGAATTTTAAAAATAGATACCAATAAAATTACATAGGCAGTTTAATGTCCCCCATAGGCAGGTATAGGCAGTTTAATGTCCCCCATAGGCAGATATAGGCTGGTATAGGCATTTTAATGTCCCCCATAGGCAGTTTAATGTCCCCCATAGGCAGGTTATAGACATGTATAGGCAGTTTAATGTCCCCCATAGGCTAGTATGGAGCTATATTGCCCCCCTAGGCAGGCTATAGGAAGGTAATTGCCCCCATAGGCAGGTATAGGTCCTCATAGGCAGGTATAGGCAGGTATAGGTCGTTATAGGCTGGTTATAGGCAGGTATAGGTCCCTCTAGGCAGGTATAGGCAGGTAATTGCCCCATAGGCAGGCTATAGGCAGTATGGGGTCCCCCTAGGCAGGTTTATGGGCAGGGTATGGGCAGTTACTAGGTAGGTATTGGTCTCCTTAGACAGGCTATAGGCAGGTATAGGTCCCCTAGGCAGGCATAGGCAGGCATAGGCAGGTATAGGCAGGTATAGGCAGTACTAGGCAGGTATAGGCAGGCAATAGGCAGTATAGGCAGGTATAGGCAGGTATAGGCAGGCTATAGGCAGTACTAGGCAGGTATAGGCAGGCTATAGGCAGGATAGGCAAGTGTGGGTTTGGGATTTTAAAACAAAAAAACACCCACTTACCTGGCTCCCCACTGCTCCGTCTCCCTCCCCGCTCCGCCCCCTCGCTGTCCGGCCTCCTGCGCGCTCTCCTCGGTCTTCTCGGTACAGTCGGTGATGTCATCAGGCCGCGCACGCAGCTTGATGACACACGCTGCTGTGCGGAAACTCGGACAGCGCGAGTTTGTGGCCCGCCAGATCCACTGCGGAGCAAGGAGCAACTCGCTCTCTGTCCGAGGTATCCTTCTCCTGCATGCCGCTCCGGAGGAGTCGCCAGGGAGGGGAAGAGATCGCTAACAAGCACTGGGCCACGCAGAGCCACGGACCTTGTCGGTTTGTACTCGGCATTAAGTTATATGCGCCCCCTGGGACAGGGCCGTTCTAGGGGCGGACAGGGCGTTTCGCGTCGCCCGGGGCGCCGAGGCTCCGCTCAGCCGAGGGGGCGCCGCGGTCGCCCTGCCTGCCCGGAAGGACGCCCCTGACCCCGCGACTGTTTTATAAACGCCGCGCAAGACAGCAGCTGCAGGGAGGAGGCGGGGACGGATCGTTCCCGTCCCGACTCCTCCCCTGTATTAGCGTCAACAGGGGGCGCACAGCTCTCACCGCACCCCTTGTGACGCTCGATCTCCTCGGCTGGCAGCTCTGGGATCCCTGGGAGCTGCGTGCAGCGTGATGACGTTACGCTGCTTACACCGCTTTGCAGGGTCCACCGCTGAGCAGCTCCGGACCGGGACGCGCGGACCGAGGTGAGTACTCTTGTGTTATTTTATAATTACTTACAGGGGCATCACTGGCTACAAGGGGGGCATCCTGGCTACAATGGGGCACCATGGCTACAAGGGGGGCATCCTGGCTACAAGAGGGGCACCATGGCTACAATGGGGGCATCCTGGCTACAATGGGGCATCCTGGCTACAAGGGGGGCAAACTGGCTACAAGGGGGGCAACTGGCTACAAGGGGGGCACACTGGCTACAATGGGGGGACACTGGCTACAAGGGGGGCATATGGCTACCCAAAGGGGGCACACTGGCTACAAGGGAGGCATCCTGGCTACAAGGGGCAAACTGGCTACAATGGGGGCATCCTGGCTACAAGGGGGGCATACTGGCTACAATGGGGGCACACTGGCTACAAGGGGGCATCCTGGCTACAAGGGGGGCACACTGGCTACAATGGGGGCCACTGGCTACAAGGGGTGCACAC
The DNA here is from genome assembly GCA_025379985.1 of Phyllomedusa bahiana. Lineage (NCBI taxonomy): Eukaryota > Metazoa > Chordata > Amphibia > Anura > Hylidae > Phyllomedusa > Phyllomedusa bahiana. The sequence continues at coordinate 3,301 of JAODAL010046567.1, read as the reverse complement.
TGGCTACAAACGGGGCACACTGGCTACAATGGGGGCATCAAGGCTACAAGGGGGACACACTGGCTACAAGGGGGGCACCCCTGGGTACAAAAGGGGGCACACTGGCTACAATGGGGGCATCCAGGCTACAATGGGGGCAAACTGGCTACAATGGGGGCATCCAGGCTACAAGGGGGGCATCGACTGGCTAAAAGGGGGGCACACTGGCTACAATGAGGGCACAAATGGCTACAATGAGGGCACACTGGCTACAAGGGGGGGACTACTGGCTACAATGGGGGCACCCGGGCTACAAGGGGGGCACACTGGCTACAGGGGGCATCCACTGGCTACAATGGGGGAAAAACTGGCTACAATGGGGGCACACTGGCTACATGGGGGGCAATCACTGGCTACAAGGGGGAAAATTGGCTACAAGGGGGGAACACTGGCTACAGGGGGCATCACTGGGTTATTAGGGGGGGCATTTACTGGCTACAATGGGGGTACACTGGCTCAGGGGTGGGCATCACTGGCTACAGGGGGGCATCACTGGCTAGAAGGGGGGCATCACTGGCTAGGGGGGCAACTACTGGCTACAGGGGCATCTACTGATAACAGGGGGCATCTATGGCTACAGGGGGCATCATGGCTACAAAAGGGGGCACACTTGCTTTCAAGGGGGCATCTGGTTACAGGGGCATCTCTGGCTACAAGGGGGGCATCTATGGCTACAAGGGGGATCTAAATGGCTACAGGAGGCATCAAATGGCTACAGGGGGCCCTCACCTGATAACAGGGGGATCTACTGGCTACAGGGGGCATCACTGGCTACAATGGGGGCACACTAGCTACAATGGGGGCATCTTGGCACAGGGGGCATCTCACTGGCTACAGGGGGGCATCACTGGCTACAGGGGGGCAAACACTGGCTACAGGGGGGCATCTACTGACGACAGGGGCATCAACTGGCTACAGGGGGGCATCAACTGGATACGGGGGTATTATGGCACAGGGGGGTATCACTGGCTGCAGGGGCTACTACCTGGCTATAGGGGGCTACTACGTGGCTACTGGGGCTATTACATGGCTACCATATGAGATGTATAGATGGGGAGTTTGTATAGAGATAGGAATTGGTTGGAAAAATGCTGATAAAGTGAGGGTCTTAAGATATTTGTTTTGTAAATTTACAGTAAAGAGTCGGGGGTAGTCTTCATGGGTTTGGGACAGATGGAGGAGAAGAAGAAGAGAAAGAGAACAACTCTTCAGATACGTCTCCTGTGAGTCTCTAGATATTACTTTACTGTAAAACCCTTTATATGTCTGCAGAGCCTGTGTTCAGCGGGTATCCACCACTGTATGCTGGTAATATTGGTTGAAGTATAATGGTTGTATTCAGTAATGGTCAGTTTGTATTATTCAGTCACTAATGTGCTGGTGATATGTGGTCATGGTGTTGCTGTATTTGGTCATTGTGGTGATATGTGGTCATGGTGTGGTGGTATTATTCGGTCACTGTGTGCTGGTGATATGTGGTCTTAGTGGTCTTGGGATTCTGGTTTCGTGTAGCAGTGTTATTTGGTAACTGTATGAAATATTTCTAGTAATTTTATTGTAGCATATTGTGGTGAAGCTTTTTGTAAATTTTAGATTTGGTTGATGGTGATGCACTGTGTTTCATTATGGCGCATTATGTTACATGGGGGGGGGGGGGCGAAATTTCTTCACCTCCCCTGAGTGAAATTTAGCCTAGGAACTGCCCTGCCTGAAGAGTCACATATAACTGAAGCGTCCATGTCGGCGCCCGGGCCATCGCAGCGCCCAAGCGCCGACAGTGACTCGAGTATAAGCCGAGGGGGGTATTTTTCAGCACATTTTTTGGGGGCTTATACTCGAGTATACACGGTATACAGATTCTTTACAAAGGTGGTCTTTCAGCTTATCCTTAGCACAAGTTATATGAATGAAGACCATGATTTTCTTACAGTCTCTCCCCAGAGGCTTAGTGCTGAGTTGTAAGGTACATATAATTACTTCTGCTTAGACACTTGTAATCTATTTCCGTAGTAATAAACCACGGCCCATCCTGAGAGGTTGCACAAAGGGATAACCTCAGAGTGTTTGCTAGCATAACATAATACTTCTGCTTGTTAAGACAGGACATGAACACCCAGTTTAGACCAGAAAATTCAGGTACAGGTCTCTTGTCATGAGAAAGCAATTTTTTTCTTGTTACTTAGGTCTGATGGTATTGTTCTCATAGTGTCCTCTAGCAATGTAGCTAATATTCCAAAATTACCCAAATATAAGCATATCTTATTTTTATGGATTATGTAATATAACTCACATAATATTAATGTATCAAATACAATGTAACTCCATTATATTACCAATATAGTTTGGGCGACATGTCCCATTAGGGCTGCACCATTTTTTGGGGTGTATTTTGCACCATAAAACTGTTGACACCGCATTCTCTATATAAACAAACTATCATACACCAAAACTAGGCGCATTTGACACTTTTGAATGCACCTAAAGTAGGCGCGTCACATATGACTGCAATGATAAGCTATGGGCCTTTTTTTTGGTATATGCCTAAATTAGGAGCATTACATATGCTGTACAAGGTATAGCACACGCCAGATTTTTGACAGGTTTATTTATTCAGGCGCACTATACACTCATTTAATGCGCCTTAAAACTGGCGTGGAAGCATCTCTTTTCTGACATGTCGCCCTATATGTTCAATAAAGTTCCATCAATTGGCACAGTAGTGTATACGTATATATATGTATAGTGTATATGTATAGTATTCATTACCCTCGAACTGTTCTTTATTTTTAAACCACAGTTTAAATCACAGTCACAAACTTAAAGGGGTTGTCTCACTACATGGATTGCTTTTTATGTTAAAGATCTTCCAAAAACAAGTCACTTTGTAATATGTGTCTATTAACAGTGTCCTACCTATTCCTAGATATCCCCTCTTGTATGGGCTGCATCAGGTCACTATAGCTACAGACCTGTTGGATCTCTCATGATAGGCTGCCAGCACTGGTCGCTATAGCTACAGACCTGGTGTCCTCAGTAGTAGCCAGTAGAAGCCAGTAAACACCCCTGAATTCAAAAATGAAACCCATATAACAGGTCTGAGGTAAGATAAATCGATGTAGTGAGACAACCGCGTTAACTGTATTTTATTGGTATTTTATGTGATAGAGCAACACAAAGGAGCAAGTATTTGTAAAGTGTAAAGAAAAGGATATGTGCTTTTCCAAAGTTTTGTAAATTAAAGAACTAAAAAGTATGGGGGCAT
>JAODAL010046566.1:0-30804 GCA_025379985.1 Phyllomedusa bahiana | reverse complement strand
AATAGACAAATTTCGCTGAGCTTTTTGGGCCACAACAAGGGGCAGGTCCTTTCCCAAAGAGACGCAAAAAGGGGCCCACTGAGGTTTGAAAACCCGGAAAGGCTGTTCAAAATGAAAAAACGGGGTCATTTTGATTTTTTCCACCCAAATCGAAAACCTTTCCCACACCCCACCCATGCCCTTTTGCACACACATGTCCCCCTGCTTATTCTGTAAGGATTTTTTTGGGCCCCCAAAAAATTTACGGGGAAGCCCCGGGAAAAAGGGGGCGTTTCTTAATGGAGGGATGTTAAATTTTTAAACCCAAAATTTTTCGCATGATTGGAAAATTCAAATCCCAAAAAAAACCCTTGCCGTTTTTAAACTTTGTCGATAAAAACGCTCAAAAACTAGTTGGCATCTTTTTTTTAAATGCCCCTTTTTTTTTTTTTTATATATCATTAGAGGTTTTAAAAAATTTTTGTTTTTAATTTCTCACATTTTCAAGAAAATTTCCCAAATATACATTTTTGGGGACCAGTTCCATTCTAAACGGGGTTGGGGGGGGCCCTTTGCATGTTAGATCCCCCAATTTAAAAGGGATCCCTTCTAAAAAACAAAAAAACAACCCCTTAAAGTATTTACAACGTTTTTTGGAAGTTTTTTAAAAACCCTTTTGGTTTTTCACAGAAAAAAAAGAAAAAGGGGAGGTAAATTTTTAAAAATTTTTTTCCACTTTTTTTGGGCGTTTTAAATTTATTTATCATTATTCACTGGAATACCGTAAAGTGACTTAAGGTTTTTAAATGCAAGGGTGAATCATTTCCCCCAGGTTTTCCCTTTTTTAAAAAATTAACCCATATGGGCCCCAAGTGCTTTAAAAAAAATGTGGCTCAACCATAACCCCCAAGTTTAGGGGGAGCACCTACGGGACTGGGGTCTCATTTTAAATGCAATTTTATTTAGGCGCCATTTCATGTTTGAAAAAGGCCCTTTGGGTGTTTAAAACTTAATAAACACCCCTAAAAAGACCCCAAAATGGAAACTACCCCCCTTAAGGTTATATATAAGGTGGGAGTGATTATATCGCCCCCAAACAGGGGTTCACAAATTTTTTTTAGCATTGGGGCTGTGAAAAAAAAAAAAAAATTTTTTTCCCAAAAATTGAAATTTTTTAGTTAAAATTTTTCATTTTTTACAAGGAACCCGGGAGAAAAAAAAACCCCCCAAAACTTTGTTAAGCAATTTCTTCCAATTTCCCGGGCAATCCCTTACAGGGGGGTTTGTAAACTCTTTTTGGGGCACATGGCGGGCGTACAAGGGAAAGGGAGCCTATTTGGCTTTTGCTACGCGATTTTGGGGGGAAAGCCCGCTTTTTAAAAACCCCCTTAAAATTTCCCATACGGGTAAAACCCCTTCCAAAGAAGGCCCCTTTTAAAATTCAACACCCCCGGGGATCTAAATCTAGGGGTGTACGGGTGCTTTTTTTGGTTCCACGGGTTTTTCCCATGGGTTTTTTTTAGCTTTGGGGAAATTAAAAAAGGGGGGGGAAAACGCATTTCCCACCATTGTTATTTGGGCTTAAATTTTTACGGGGAGTTCCCCGGGTGCACTGTAAATGGGGTGATATCTTTTACTAGGGGGGTTGGGTACAATTGCAATGGTATAAATTTTTATATGTTTTTTTTTTTTTATTACTTTTTAAAAAAAATTAGGTCATAAAAAATTGCTTTTTTTATGTTATTTTATTCTGACAGTCATAACTTTTTTTTTTTGCTGGTGCAGAGCTGTGGGGGGGCCTTGTTTTTTGGGCGGGGTGAATAGATGATTTTTTTGGTCCCCCCTTTTTGGGTGCTTACAACACTTTTTTTCACTTTTTTTTAAAGGGTTTTTTGTGAGGCGTTTTGAACAAAATACAGCAATCCTGGTAGTGTTTTTTATTTTATTTTTTATAGCGGTCATTCTGCGTTAGATATGACATGCTAGCTTTACTCAGCAGGTCGATACGATTATAGCAATACCCAATTTGTATATTGTTTTTCTTTTTTACTGCTTTTATACAATAAAAACACTTTTATTCAAATAGGAAAACACATTTTTGTATTGCCATAGTCTGAGAGCCATAACTTTTTTTATTTTTCTGTGTATGGAGCTGTATACAGGCTTTTTTTTTGCGGGATGAGTTGACGTTTTTATTGGTATTATTTTTGGGGGGACAAGACTTTTTGATCAGTTTTAAATCCGTTTTTTGGAAGGCAGGATGAAGAAAATACTACAATCCTAGTAGTGTTTTTTATTTTTATTTTTAACAGCGCTCACTGTGCAGTATCCGTAATAAGTTAGCTTTACTCTGTGGGTCGATACTATTACGGCGATACCCAACTTATATAGTGTTTTTTATTTTGAAGCACTTTAAAAAAAAAAGTGTTTTTAGTGTGTAAAAGAATATTTATGCATCGCTATCTTCTGAGAGCCATAACTTTTTTATTTTTCCGTATACAGAGCTTTGTTAGGACTTTTTTTTTGCGGGATGAAAGGACATTTTAATTGGCACAACGTTGGCGTTTATAGGCGTTTTTGATCACTTTTATTCCATTTTATGTGCTGCGGGATGAACAAAAAATCTTAATTCTGTGATAGTTTTTTTTTTTTTTTTTTTACGGCGTTCACCATACGGGTAAATTAACATGACAGATTTATAGGGCAGGTCGTTATGCACGCGGCGATACCAAATACGAGTACTTTATTTATTTTTGATCTTTTTTGGGGAGATTGGCGTTTGTAAAGGGGAAAAGGGCGGTGTGCGTGTTTTTATTTTATTTTTCGTGTTTGTGTTGTACATGTTTTGCACTTGTGTTCACTTTTTTTCACTTTTTCACAGTTTTAGTTTACTTTTCCCCATAGGGGATTTGAATGAGAGATCTTTCGATCTCTCATTCAATAGGAATCAATGCACAGCTTGTTGCTGTGCACTGGTTCCTATGACAACTGTCAGTCACGATGCCGGGCCATGCCCACAAGGCACAGCCGGGCATTGTGACGGCACAGACAACCCGGAAGGCATTCTATGCCCTCCGTGCTGTCTGTCAGCAGAAGGCGACCCGTGCAGTTGCTGTCGCAGACAGAGATGCAGGAGGAGATCGCTACTCCTGCGTCTCTCTTAGTTATGGTCGCGATAATTAAGGGGTTAACCGCCCCCCTCCCCCTGAGTGATCGCGGGTCGGGGCCGACGCTGCGGGATGTCAGCTGTATATTACAGCTGACACCCCGCGCCGATCGCACGAACTCTGCTTTAGAGTTTGCGCGATCCTCAGGACGTATGCATACGTCCAGGTGCGTTAACCCCCAAACGACCTGGACGTATGCATATGTCCAAGGTCGTTAAGAGGTTAAAGTCTGCACCACAGGTTAATTTACATATAGATTTTGTTACATTCTTATGGTAGAAAATAGATAAGAGTTTTCTAAAATCTTGTTGACATCGCTGGTAATGTAATATGCTGCAGACTCCTGTGTGAAAGCAACTGTAATGTTTTAGAATTGTAAATGTGTGTTTGGATTACAATATACAGTAGACTGTAACTCAGGAACAAGATATGAGATACAACATAGTACAAAGTTACTATGCTTTCCATGTAATAAACACTCATAGCGTCCTGTTTCCTCAAAAATAAGAACTACCCCGAAAATAAGCCCTACTAAGATTTTTTAGGATTTTTGGAGTATGTTTAAAATATTAGCCTTAATAAAAAAAGGCATTGTTACAGTTCATAAAAAGTTTCCAGGCAGCTATATATGTAAATAAGAAAATAAAATACAGCAAGACAGATAAAGTAGACCCTTCATCAAGGAAAGCAGGTACCCCCAGAAGAATCACACTCAGTAGAACCCAAAACAATAAGGATTGGGTAGAGCCATGTTCTCACACACAAATCAGGTAGTACGACTGGCATCACTGCACTCCAGGGCCTGAGCATTGTGGCTGCTTCCGGTCATCAGGGGAAGCCAACATTTGGCTGCAGTGGAATGCAGCAGGAATGGCAGGAGACCTGGCAGCGACACACCTTTGACAGGAGCGATGCAGTTATGTGTGAGCCCATCCACCACTGACACTTCTCAACTCTAATTGTTTTAGGTCTAATGGGTCTGGAGAGTGTGATTTTTTTGGGGGTGCCTGCTTTTCTTAGACATCCATCACTTACTGTGGCACAATACCATATGTGCTGGTAAATCCCCTGAAAATAAGCCCTAACATCTTTCGGAACAAAAAATAATATAAGACCCTATCTTACTTTCAAGGAAACACAATACTTAGGGCACTAATCAATGTAATAATAGTGCATCATACAACCACACAAGTACCACACAGTATCATAAAATATATACATTTTTATAATATATTCACCATAAAAATATCATGTGAAAGCATGTCACCTAACTGAGAATGCACTATTGACTATAGATATCTCAAATATACCTAACAAATAAGCTATACAATTAACTAATATCTAGAGTAACCGCCAGGTGCAGCACGGACAGCAGATAAATAGGCTGGGAGTGAGTCAATAAGGTCCTGGTAAGTTGTCACAGATATCTGGAGCCATGCTGACTGCATCCCACAGCTGCTAGTATATAATCGAGGATTAATAGAGCAATCACAATGATGAAGGTGGCCCCACAGATGCTGAATTAGGTTCAAATCTAGGGAATAAGGGGATAAAGTAGTTCTTGGGAATCACAGTCATGCTCTTCCACCTAATGTTGGACATTTCTAGCCATGTGAATTGTGGCTCTGTCTTGTTGGAAGATCCCATTTGCCCCAGGAAAGACAATCAGCATGTATTGATGTACCTTATCTTCAAATATGGAATCATACCCAGATTTCCTACCACATAGATGAGTGGATCCAGAGAATGCCAAGAAAACGTTCCTCAGACCATAATGCTGCGACTAGCAGTTGATGTCCTTCCAGCAATGTTTGCAGGATGTTTGCTCTCTGATGTTTTTCATCTAACACACCAACATCCATCCATCTGATAAAGCAGAAAACATGAGTCATCAGAGAAGTCAACTCTGCCAATCAGTTGAGGTCTAATTCTAATACTGCCATAAAAATGTAAGCGGTTTCTGCTGATGCAACTGCTATAGCAGAGGAGCAGTGACCTTCTGTCTTCTCCTGGGCCCCATTCGCAGTAGGTGTTATGGAACTGTTGTTAAACACTTCTAGTCACCCTCTGGTTCATTTTGGGATTGAGCTGCTAATGAAGCAACTGTAGTGTTTCAGTCCATACTTATGCACCTTTTAGCTTTGGCCTGAAAGTTAAGAACCATCCCTTTTTGCAAATCTGATAAATTGCGCCTTTTACCCATGACAGCAATGAGGGATATGGTTGTAGACAATCTTATGTATAAGAAATGGTCATAATAATGTGACTTGACTGTGTATATAGTATAAGGAAAGTGCCTAAGTGTCCTAACTACATTATATCATAAGTGTCAATTAATCATAAACAATAATGTCATAACATCACCTAGTGTATAGTATACCTGACGTAAAAAGGTAGGAAATTACAGTGGACCATCTTTACCTTTCTGTCATGGTAGTGTTTTTGTATTATTTATGCCATTATAGTTTATGATTAATTGATACTTATGTTACAGCGTGGCTGGGACAGTTAGGCACTATTTCTATATTGTTTGTTTTGTATAACTTATTCAGTACGTGAATTTGAGAGATCTATGGGCAGTAGTGTATCCTCAATTGGATGACCTAATTTCACATGATATTATCATAACTTTTAAAGTTATGTTTTATGATATAATATGGTACATGTGCTGTTGTGTTCAAATGTGTAACTTTTTATGTAGACTTTTTCTATATGTCAACTGTAAAATGATCTTTAAGGATGGACACAATCCACTGCACCTGTGCTGCTCTTTGCGCATTTATAATGATAGACTTTCCAGATATACAATAGTCATTTGGTAACCATTTCCTACATTAGAAACCTCCTTTTCTCTATTCTGTCCTTTGTGTAACTGTGGTCCTGTGTAGTGAAGCAATTCAATGCCTCACTCATCCTTCCTAAGAAATGGATGCTGGTAATGTGTGATATAGTGGCCACATGCCTCTCAGGTGAAATGGCACGGCCAATAAATTCATTGTCATCGTCACACAGCTGGAACAATCATACATTAAAGTTGATGGCTTGAATTTTCTTTATTTCTATCCCAGTGCAATAATTTTAACTGGCCAGAAACGCTTGCTAATTCCTTAGATTCTTCCTACGCAGATCATTAGTCCTTGGTGGACAATGACCTCCGTCTCTCTCTCTCTTCTGTTTAGCTGAGTTAACAATTCACAGAAAGCACATTATGCATCTTTAAGCAGCTGCTATGAAAGTACAATACGTATAATGGAATCCATGTGCTAAAAGAACTTTGAAAAGTTCATGAAAGTGAAATATATTTGTTCAGAAAACTTCTGTATCATGAAATCACGTGAAGTCATTAATGTATGAAGTAAAAAACAGGCCATTTAATACATCTCACATCTCAAAGGTTCAAAAGTGGAGTGACTTATGAATAGAGAGAAGGACAGTATTTGGTTAGTTTCTGACAGACTGAGGAGCACACCAAAAATAAATTATTATTTCTATAAGAAAACATGTACAAATTTACAGTGCAATTTATCAATCAATAAGAAAAATATTTACAAAGTTACAGTGCAATGGTTTAACTTAAATATATGCCGTATTTGTACCTTTTCTAATCATGCCATTTTTAGAATAAGAATTCTATCCTGATTCATTTCTTAATGTTTTTATATTGTAGATCTATACATTTACCTTCCTTATCAATTATTACCAACATTGTTTGTTTACAGTTTTCTACCTAGTCAGTTTATCACCAGTCATCCTTCTTTTTAATGGTGGTTTTTAAACATTGCATTTTAAATAGCTTATTTTGTATTTTATGATATAGCTGAATAAAATCATGTAATTTTATAATTATTGGTTCTGTATATTTAATATAGGTAATTATTTGATTCTGGTTTATGAACCTTATTTTCAATAGGTTTTGTGGTTTTTTATTTTTTTTTATCTGGTATCTATAAAGTTGTTGAAGCGCTACTCTTTTAATACATAAGTCTAAATGATCTAGTTTTTGAGGTTAAGATTCTGACCTGCCATCACTACTTTGGTAAGTTTAGGTGCCTATTGAATACAGTTTAATATATAACAGCATGCGTTAAGATTGTGATTTCCCCCTAAAGATGACTGCAGGTAGCCTGTATTAACTTTAATATATGGCTCTGCAAGGGATTTAGAGCTCTATATCAGTAAAACAGACCTCCAACCGCCATACAGATTAATTAGCATAGAATTTTTTTTATAAAAACAAAATTGTCATGAAGTCTGACTATGGACCATAGTGCAGCCTTTTGCTAATAATCTTCAAGGAACTGTATTGAGATATAGATAAAGTGTTATAGGCATGAAGCAAGGTCATTTTCTAAATTCATAAGTATGGTTTGTATATTATATGTATGTGCTGCATAGCTTAAGGCCATTTAATTGAGGAGTAAGACAGGTGTAGCTTGAATTTCTAAATACTAAGGATATATTGTACTAAGAATATATGAGCAAGGTTAACTTGATGACATAACTGATGTATGTGATGTCACTGCTGAGGGACCAGTGTGGAGCATGGAGCTCCAGTGGTTCTCTAGTTATCTTTTTATTTTACTGCAGTCTTGGCCAGTGTCAGACTATGGTGCCCAGAGCTGACAGGGGAGTTAATCTTGGGGGCACACTCTACAGCTACTTTACATGAAACTATGACCTGTTAATTTTTAGGCCTCTTGGGCATAAATGCATGCATTTTACAACATAAAACAAGGTGCAAACAAGTCTGTATTGTGCACTACACAATACTAATTGAATCAAATATCTGTCTGTCTCACACATCAGTCTCATATGACCGTCTGTGTCACACATTTATCACAGTATAACATATCACAAATAGACACATGGCTAAGTGGCTCCATCCATATCCCCATCCATTGCTTGGTCACACATCCCACTACTTTCTAAAATAAAAACTGCTATAAACACAAACAAGAAAGAAAAAGTGAAATCCCCTAATCACAGGGTCAGGGACAGGAGTGCACTCACTTTTACAATTGGGGACAAGTGTACACTGCCACTATACAAGCAGCAAAATAACCTACAATGCCGCTATATAGAGACAAAATAGTTGTTAGACACCAGCTCGTGTCACCATCACATGACAGTGAATACAGCACTGATCCAACACAGAAGCAAAATAACCTCTGACAATCATGGAATCACAGGAGGTGTTGTTCTCTCCTTTGATGAGTTGTTCTCTTCACTCATGAGTAACTGTTTTTCCCTTGTCTTCTGAATCTAGTCCAGACCCCTATGATGATTTCTCCCAGCCACAAATTGGCCCTGCAGAATTTGCACACACATGAAGATTCTTGTCATGTAACTGCATTGTTATTGTTTTGCTCCTAAAGATCAAAATTTTAATTTTTATTATTTTGGAATTATTTAGTAAATCCAAATTTGCCTTTTAACACTGCTTAAATCCTTATGGGCATGTTTTCTATCAGAACAAAGCATGTCTCGAACTGAAATGTGATCCCAGGTCTCTTCTAGATATTCCCAATGTTGGTGGATACTCCTCGACTTACTTAGGTACAAATACAGCTTTTTCTTCAACTCTTCTCACATGTGTTCTATGGGGTTGAGGTCTGAGGACTGTCAGTGCCAATCCAGCAACTCTACTTCATTGTCATTGAACCATTTCTTCACCAATAACAACGTATGTTTCGTGTCATTGTCCTGCTGGAACACTATATCCTTTTCATACCTATAGTACTCATGTACAAAGTTACTCATCCTGTAGAATACTCACATGAAGCTCAGCATTAAGACCACCATCAATCCTGGTCAAGTACCACATGCTTTGACCCATATCACCAGTCATCCTCCACCTAACGTGCCAGTTCATTCAGTTTCTCGATTTGTTATTCCCCTTTAACCTTGATTCTTCCAGACTCATTTGCACCCATCAGATCCCGATCTATTGACTTTCATCTCATCACTCCAAATCACACGTTTCCAATCTTCTACTTTTCCCTGTTTTGCAAACTCAAGCTCATGCTTTTTATGACGATATTGAAGTAGAGGCTTCTTCACCTTTTTTCAGGCCACCATTCCAGACATGTGTAATGCATGTTGCATGGTGCTAGCATGGACCTCTATAGCCTCAATATTATGAAGCATACAAGTCACCTCCAATTCTATGTTTATTGAGTCAAAACTGATAGACCTTGTGATGAAGCAACTTGTTGACTCAGATATTTTGCCTGGACGTACACCTCTTGGCTTTGGATTTCATTTCATATTATTCCAGCTGTCATGGGGCTCACATAATAGGATGTGGCGATTTTCTTTACTGAGAGACCGCTATCAATGAGCTGGCTGGTGCGGATTCTCTTTTCATGGAAAATCTTTTCATGGCTCCTCTTTGATTCAAACCAGTGACCTTTCACTTTGAAATCAACCTAATAACACACTGAGCTATTAGGGAATGTGAGAACATATTGTAATTTGTAGTACACAAGAAGAAAAAAATAGTTCCACCACTTGGATCAAAACAGTAACAATGCAGTTACATGATAAACATCTGCATAACTAAGCACATGCTAAATAGTTGCATGTTAAATTTATACATGAGATATCCAAGGTGATTGTCTATAATATGATGATAGTCTCACGTTCAAAACTGCAGTGGATGATGGGATACGGAGCCTGAAAGTCAAACGTTCAAAATATTGTTACCCTTTTGTTTGTTAGTTTAATAATGATAAAAAATATATATTGTTAATGATAAAAACAAATAATTTTTGATTCTGAAGGCCCAAAATACCTGAGACATGAACGGGTTAAATCAATGAGTTTAATGTTAATTTACCTATCCTAGCTTTGAGCATTTTGTTGACATTTTATCTCTGCCATTTAATTTTTATGATCTTCTCCCATTCGACTTTCCACGCATCAAAATGAGTTTCGTAAACATCATAAAACAATGGCATGCCTTTCATTTGTCTTAATAACTTGCCTAAGCTACTGTAACAAGATTGCCCTTTAATTAGAACTGTTACGTTTCTAAAAACCGTCTTCACACACCATGTTTGTCTTATACGAAATGTTCTCATTATTCCAGAGCGACTATCTAGCGCAATCATATTTTTATCTCTCAGTGTGGCAGATCAACAACTTGTTTGAATTACAACCTTGCTGAGGAATGATAAGGCTCCAACTATTCCAGGTTAATGATTCTTCCACCTATAAATTGAATGTCTCTCTAGAAATCAAATCATTCACGAATGACATTCTATCATAAAGAACAAATCATAAATTGAGCCATAACATTGTATGTATATTATAGTTATGTCTACACCGCGGATAACAAATGGAGTCGTAAGTCAGAGGCTGGCAGATCCTACAGAAGTGATAAGGTATTGATTAACTACATGGAAAATAAGAAAAACAGATCTATTTATGATGGCAGTTTGCAAGTACAGGGTCACCTTCTACATACTGTAGATCATGCTGTAGCCATATGTATGGAATCATAAAGTGTAATGGATGGTCAAAGTAACAAGCAGGCTGCGTTTTAAAGCCAGTCATCTCCAACATCTAGCCACACTAAAAATGTTCATAAAAGATTGATCCAGATGACTTTGAAAGGGAAGAAAAAGCTTTTAATGACCAAAACTTATTTAGTAACAGGGAAAAAAGAGGCACTTGCCAAGGCTACCATAGCATGGTGCCGCCTTTATGCTACTAGACATTACTCTGATCTAGTAAAAGGTTCATAACAGAAGTTTAAAGGATTATCTAAAATATTAAAAATATGACTTTCTTGTTACCAAAAACAGTGCCCCACCTGTATACAGGTTGTGTTTGCTATTGCAGCTCACCTTTAACTTAATTGAAGCTGTGCTGCAATGCAATTTACTACTTCATTGCCCCAATAAACTTTAGAAGGCAATGGTTGGGAAAAAACATGTTGTGGGATTGTGTGTTATGTTTTCAGAACAATGTGGTACTTTTGGGCAGCCCCTTTAAACTCGATATGTCACTTACATACCATGGTATTGTAGTCTGCCATCTTTGGCCTATTTTAGATGCTTCATGTGCTTCTATATGACATGGAAGTTACTTCGGATAGATTCCAAAGGGTTTTCAGAAAGAAAAAAATGCCCATTTATTGTTATTTCATAGAAGAGATTATTTCTTCTAGAGAAGACTATGGTTACAGATTGTTACTGGGTCTGTACCATGGTTCATAGGTATAGGCGGAACTAAAGCCATAGTATGGGGAGCATCTGGAGGTTCAAATATTGTACTTTTTTGTAGGAAGTTGATGGCTCTTTGCTATCTAGCACTACTATGTGGGTCATATGTTGCTATTATTTTTAATTATTGTTACTTATGCTGTTGTTTTCATTACCTTTTATTAACTGGTGGGGCCCCTCTAATTTTGCTATAGGTCCCTATGAACAGCAGTCTCTACAGATGGGACTCCACATGCTGCGGTACCGGCCCAGTGCGTGAACCCTTAGTGTACCCTACACCAGTTATTAATAAACTAATTGTATAACTAGTGTTGAGCGGACAGGAAAAAGTTCTAGTTCGATTAGAACCTCAAACTTTTGTGAGTTCGGTTCACGATTCTATTCAAACTCGAACTTTGAACCCCATTAAAGTCTATGGGAGAAGAAGAACAACTTAGTGGAGAAAATTTGGCTCTAAGAGTGACTGAAAAAAAATTGAGAGGCTAAACTTTTTCATTCCTTTTAATGGCTAACTTAAAAGGTGAGGACAGCTTGCAAGTAAGGGCATAGCTATAGGAGGTGCAGCAGTAGCAGCTGCTACGGGGTTCTGCATCCTGAGGAGGCCCAAAAGCCCATTTGACACATAGGAGATTTGGAGATGGTATGTTATACAACTACTGAACCCCCAAAACTGCAAAAATTGAACTTTTGGGCACTGAGTATGATTTAGCAATTCCAAGCACTCTGTAGAATATATATCCATGTATATGAGAGTTAGGCGTTATGTGAGCCTGCAAATGTCGCCAAATAACAGCTTCTGGATGTGGGAAAGATGCAGCCAGCAATATCAAACTCCCTAACTATTGATGTCTATGTAGAGGAAAATGCTATGTAACTAATTAAGAGCAGTCTGTACAGTACAGAGAGTGAGCTGAAAATGGTATTCACAAGGTAATACAGTGAGATGTATATAACATGTTCATGTGATTTTAGAAGCCAATGAATGCCCTATACCTCAGCAATGACATTTTCCTACTTCTCTGTGCTCTACACTGATTGGATGGCCACCAAAAGTGCAGAAAGCTGCGGAACACGACCCTGAAAATGGTGTGTCAAACTAGGACTAGAACTTTTCTTCAGTACTACAGGAAAATGTTCGGTTCGGGTTCTAAAAATTCGAGAAGTTCTACTAGAACTTAACTTTTCTAGAACAATTTGATCAACACTATACGTCACTTTGAAAAGCACAAAGTAATTTTAAGAAGTAGTCCCACATTTTATGCATGTATGTAGAGGCATAGTACCATATAATGGTTTTGACAATAAAATGCAAATGCCTGAGTTATACTGTATCCCCGAAATTAAACAAAACCTTGTTTAGTACCTGATGTTGGTTGACTGTACAACTTAAAAAGAATTGGTTCATGATGAATGGGTCAAGTCCAGTATCAGGAACCCTTAATGATCTGCTTTTATCTCCCAGGTAAACTTCTGCCATTCATACTGTATACAAACAAATTACTATTCATATAATACATAAATGGCCCAGATTGGCCAAAGCGAGAAATGCTGTCTACCAACAAGTCATCCCAATGATGCCCACATGCCCTAACAGGACACGTGGGAAGAGGTTGTTATATTTAGGTAATACCTCTAAACACTGGAGGTTTATATTTCCCAGCAGCCCCTATTTTTGCTGGTTAAGGTCCCCCTAACCTGGTTGCAGAAGGTACAGTGTCTTAAGGTTCTCCCTGGCTACCCCCCATTATGGACTCCACAAGCATAGCCAATTCTAGCTATACACATTACAGACAATTCTATTCTTACCATAGAAGACAAATGCTTTATAAATTACTTGATCTATGGTCAGAGCAAAGCTGTGACCATATGTGCCTTTGACTGCAAAGGGAAGAAATACTCACAATTAGAATTTTAATAACGATCCAGGGAAGATGTATAATGTATTTTATCTTCATCCTTTATGCATGAAAATTCAATCAGGGCTTTGCCTTTAAGTGGAAATGAAGACTCTGGTATAAGAACTGTCAGTCATGACATAACTATATACCACTTTGTATTTTCTCAGTTTGTAGTCACTCTGTGATTCCGGGTAATTGTGCATTTTATTCCTGTAATTTTTTTTATTAATATTTATAATAGCTTTTGATAATTTATTCAGCTGGAAATGTTCAAAAAACCAAGATCTGACCAGATTTAATGTATTCATAGATCAATGCCACTGTTTGGCTTGAAAGGATAAATTAATAAGATTATATGAAACTCATTTAAATGATCTGTCTAAATCTAAGCAATTATATAGTACTTAACTAAATATGTTTCTAATTGATAAATGACATTTACATAGAATGTAAGCCCATTGAGACTTAAATTACTTTTTCATATACGTTTAATGAATTCAGATCATTTCTTTGGGCATCTATGGTATGTAGTCAAATTATTTCTTCAGTGTAAGTCACACAAGACAAAGGAAGGGGCTCTTCATATTCTCTTATAAAAACACTTGGCAGACTTTTGTCCATTTTCACTTTGTCCTAATGAGCAGATGAGACAGTCTCAAAGGGTCACACATAGGGATGAGCGATAATATCGACAAACGTTGAAACCTGCAAGATTATTATGGTTATCGGGTTTCCGCGATGATGCGATAAGTTTCTTGAAAATCTTAACGCTAATCGTTAAAACACCATATTTAAGCCATATAACGTAGCAAATAGTTCTATCGCACTCCATGCTTCTCAGTTTAGCGCCAATATAGCATTTGTCCGATAATTTTCGTGAAAAATATCAATTGCTAGTCCTACTTGGCAGTTGTAAATCATTTTGCTGGTTTTGCGGTTAGGAGACTGCAAAAGACACCAATTGTACACGGTTTAATTAAAAAAAACGTATTCCATTTACTCATTTCTTCATGAACATTTTAAGTACTGTCAATGATTTTGGAGACATGGTGCTGGGAAAAACAGCTATAATCCAGGTCTTTTGGTACAGAAATGTGGTTTCTATGTGGCATTTCTTCCTCACAATTTTTAACAGTGGTCGAGAGTAGTGTTGAGCGATTACGTTGGCCATTGACATCGGTCGATGGTCGATAGTCGACCATCATCGACAAGATATTCGATGGTCGATGGTAGATTATGATCGATGACCATTAAAGTCTATGGGAGAGCAACAACACCTTCATTCTTACACCCAAACAGGGCTGGAGAAGCTGAAATTAAAATCCACAACAGTCAAATGGATACGTGCTACATCTTAGTCAACACACTTAGGTTATAAAAGCCACAGAAAAAAATCACAGACCATTCACTATCCCTGTCTTGTACCACATCATGACCATTAAACCTGCATGACCCACAAATTAAAAAGTGCCAGAAGGCAGTATGATTTGAACCATCATTTTACTTGAACTGGACATTGAATATCCCTGTCCTGGAACGCAGCATGAGCCCCAAACCTGCATGACCCCCAGATTTAAAAAGTGCCGGAAAAAGGAGTCTTTCAACCACCATTTTAGTTTCACTGGACATTGACTATCCCTGTCCTGGGCCACAGCATGAGCCCCAAACCTGCATGACCCCCAGATTAAAAAGTGCCGGAAAAAGGAGTCTTTCAACCACCATTTTAGTTTCACTGGACATTGACTATACCTGTCCTGGGCCACAGCATGAGCCCCAAACCTGCATAACCCCAGATTAAAAAGTGCCGGAAAAAGGAGTCTTTCAACCACCATTTTAGTTTCAATGGACCTAGACTATCCCTGTCCTGGGCCACAGCATGAGCCCCAAACCTGCATGACCCCCAAATTAAAAAGTGCCGGAAAAAGGAGTCTTTCAACCACCATTTTAGTTTCACTGGACATAGACTATCCCTGTCCTGGGCCAGAGCATGAGCCCCAAACCTGCATGACCCACAGATTAAAAAAGTGCCGGAAATAGGAGTCTTTCAACCACCATTTTAGTTTCACTGGACATTGACTATACCTGTCCTTGGCCACAGCATGAGCCCCAAACCTGCATGACCCCCAGATTTAAAAAAGTGCCGGAAAAAGGAGTCTTTCAACCACCATTTTAGTTTCACTGGACATTGACTATACCTGTCCTGGGCCACAGCATGAGCCCCAAACCTGCATGACCCCATATTTAAAAAGTGATGGAAAAAGGAGTCTTTCAACCACCATTTTAGTTTCACTGGACATATACTGTCCCTGTCCTGGGTAGCGCTTGCCCCTCCGTATGAGTGCGGACCAATTGAGCTTCACTTGGAAATACTGGTGGTTAACGCTCCTGTTCCACCCAGGTGCCCTTTTTCTTGGCATTCTTTTTCTCATTTTACTCAACGTGCTGGAGGAAATTGTCTCTGTACTTTTTTCTCTGTCCGTGCTCCATACTCCATGTCCTCTGAATAACTACATCTGGTCAAGTTTTTCCTGTACCTCCCTTGTACAATTCAGAGGAATTTTTTTACCAGCTATTTTGTACATGCAAGTTTTTTAGTAGTTTAATTCTAGAAAACACATTTTTAAAATAGGATGGAATCCCACCATGTCTTTGTTTCTCTTTTTATAATTGTATTAAATGAGTTGTCTCAATACAGGGATTGCTAGCTATGTTAAAGATGATGCTGCAGGTTGCATTAACCACTGAAGAACAGATTGGCGACGCTGTTCGTTACTGAGATTAACAGGGCCCTGACCCAGTGATGACAGGCCTGACGGTCCTGCAACTGACGATCCGCTGGCATGCGTGTTGTCCCCAGCACTGGAAGGAGCACCTTCTCTCGTACCTCTACCTCCATCTGCTACCCCCCTCTTTGCTCGCTTACCACCTGAATTTCGCTCCATGTTCAGACATATAAAAATTTGAGAAGGTATGGAAGAGTTTTTGAAAATCTCTTATTAAAAGACGGCAAATCACAGCTATTCTCAAATCCATCAAATCAAAACAAAATTGCTGGATTCAAATTTAACTGCAAAGTAGATCTATCAACAAAGCTTGACTGACCAAAAGTGAAAAAAAACACCTGTCTGAAATGTATACGGATATTAAAAGGTATTTTTGGCACCTTTCAATTCACCTGTGGTGACTACAAAATTACTGTATTCACAATTAAGCGCAAGGTGCCTCAATGAACAAAGCTGTAGTGCGCCAAAGTGAAAAAACACGTATCTGTAATGTATTCGGATAATAAAAGGTATTTTTTGGCACCTATTAATTCACCTGTGATAACTACACACAATTGCTGGATTCAATTTAACTGCAAGGTGGCTCTAATCAACAAATCTGGACTGGGCAAAAGTGCAAAAAACACGTATCTGTAATGTATTCGGATAATAAAAGGTATTTTTTGGCACCTATCAATTCACCTGTGGTGACTACAAAATTGCTGTATTCACATTTAAGTGCAAGGTGCCTCAATGAACAAAGCTGTAGTGTGCCAAAGTGAAAAAACACGTATCTGTAATGTATTCGGATAATAAAAGGTATTTTTGGCACCTATCAACCTGTGCTGACTACAAAATTGCTGGATTCTAATTTAACTGCAAGGTGGCTATATCAACAAAGCTGGAATGGGCAAAATTGAAAAAGAACACCTATCTGAAATGTATACTGATAATAAAAGTGGAGTTTTGCACCTAACAAAGAGACCTGCAGTTACTAGAAAAGATGTGTATCCTAATATAAGTGCAGGCTGCCCAATATCCAGGAAATATTTCAATAGAAAACTGTTAATAATAAAGCTATTGCAGTGCAATGTCTACACTAAGTCTTACTAACAGCTAACAGTAGAGCTTTCTCTGTGAAGAAATAGAATAATTTCGCTGAGCTGTTTGGACACAGGCAGAGCGCACGTCCTCCTGCTATGAGACGCTGAGAGACACTGATCATGAACAGGAAGGGCTGTTCTATGTAAAACGAGGTCATGTGATTTTTCCAGCCAATCGCAACCATACACATCCCAGTCATGACGTCGCACACACATCTCACCCTGCTCTATTCTGTAAGCTGATTTGCTGGCCGCCAAAATGACAGGAAGCGCTGAAAATGGTGCGATCTTAATAGATGATGCACAGATTTTAACCTAAATTATCGCATGATCTAAAAATTTCGATCAACATAAAAACTGTGCCGATTTCAACTTTGTCGATAATAATCGCTCAACACTAGTCGAGAGGTAATTTTTATAATTTTTGGGGTCATGGTGCTGTCCAAAACTAGCTATACTACAGGTCCTATTGTAAACAATGTGGTTTGTAACGGGCATTTGTTCTTCACAATTGTCAACAGTGTCCGAAAGGTTTATTTTTCAAATTTTAGGGGCATGCTGCTATAAAAAACAGCTATATTACAGCTATTGTAAAAAATGTGGTTTGTAACACTTTGTAATGTTTGTAATACTGCTTTCTTCCAAAACTTTTTAATCTGAGGGTCCATAAGGGCATCTGTGTGCGTTTTGGGGTCATGCTGCATTAAAGGACAGGGATAGTCAATGTCCAGTTCACTAAAATAGTGGTTTAAATACTCATTTCTTCCGGCACTTTTTATTCTGAGGGTCCATAAGGGCATCTGTGTGGGTGTTGGGGTCATGCCGCTGTAAAAGACAGGGATAGTCAATGTCCTGTTTACTAAAATAGTGGTTCAAATACTTGTTTCTTCTGGCACTTTTTATTCTGAGGGTCCATCAAGGGCATCTTTACTGGTTTTGGGGCATGCCACTGTAAAAGAAACCAATAGTAAAAGGTCTTATTGGAAAAATTTTATTTCCCGCGCTTCAAGGCCATCAAAATAAAAAGCTGTTACTGGGTGTCCACCCTCCTTGATCCATGTTCCAAATCAAAAGTGAGCAACTTCCTTCCACCCACACAAATTGACAGTAGAATCTCCACTCCTGATAGCAAGTGCAGGAGCCCTGCGGTCAATCACTGCCGGGCTCTCACAGAGATTGTGCGATCTCCGTGACTTTCCTGGACGTCATGGTGTATTAAAGGGCTTTGCACCGTGACGTACAGGTTTAACGTGGGTTAAAGCGTTAATGTAACAGGTCATTAATACATTTGGATTTTATGAGACAGCATTACATAGACTTGGGCTGATACTTGCTTTTCATCTGGAAAGCATCTGATGCAAATGAAGACATTGACTTGTAACAGGGCTTTTTATAAGTGACAGATTTACTTCTCAGTGTACCTACAATTACAGATGGGCGCATTGATTCTAACGAAGTGGAATTAGTTTAGAATTTCAGGAAAACTTCGGTTCTGAACGAGGTCGTAGTTTGGGGTACTTCGCGTGAAAGAAGTGTGCTTTTGAGTGATAACATGGCTGCGAGCACATGGCGTTACAGGGGGCAAAGCACTCTGGGCGGACGAAAGGCATAGCCTACATGACGTGTGGAGAGGTGAAGCCAAGCAGAGACCGGCGGGATTCTGTGACGTCACCGCACTATATAAGTCCGGGAGCGACGCTGGAAGCTCATACCGTTCTCACTGCACTGATTAGGGAGGTGCTGCCGGGGGCTGCGTGTAAAAGCTCTTACTGAAGAACTGATTTTTATACAGCAATTTTTGGGGGTGTCTTAGCTTGTCTCAGAGACTGCTTCTCTTAACGTTCTATTTCTGATTTTGTGGGGTATTGGATCTGAAGTCCAGTGTGTGTCCAGTGCAGCTGCATATACATTTTAATGCTATCTGCTCACAGCACATTGAAAATACAAGGGAGATCTAAGCCTGTTCCTGTTGTATTTATTTAAAGAAACAGCGTTTTTACAATACAAATGCCACTTCATTTTTGGCTGCTCAATTCTTTTGCGCAATTTTTTCTCTTGTTGTGTAGCGTAAAAAACACGCCATTGTAACACGCTACAAAGCTAGTAGTTTGTGGTTGCTCAAGAGTTTGGCGCAATTTACATCCAGGGGTTAATTAAGCGTTGTTTTGCTGCTGTGGTGACTATAATAAACCGTCTTTCACCGCCAAAAAATAAATTTTTCCTGTAGCACAACTCACAAGCGAAGGTTAATTACAATTTTTTCTCTTGTTGTGTAGCGTAAAAAACATGCCATTGTAACACGCTACAAAGCTAGTTGTTTGTGGTTGCTCAATTGTTTGGCGCAATTTACATCCAGGGGTTAATTAAGCGTTGTTTTTCTGCTGTGGTGACTAAAATAAACCGTCTTTCACTGCCAAAAAATAAATTTTTCCTGTAGCATAATTCACAAGCTTAGGTTAATTTCATTTTTTTCTGTTGTTGTGTAGCGTAAAAAACATGCCATTGTAACATGCTACAAAGATCGTAGTTAGTGGTTGCTCAATTGTTTGGCGCAATTTACATCCAGGGGTTAATTAAGCATTATTTTGCTGCTATGGTGACTAAAATAAACCGTCATTCACCCCCACAAAATAAAATTTTTCCTGTAGCATAATCCACAAGCGAAGGTTAATTACAATTTTTTCTCTTGTTGTGTAGCGTAAAAAACACGCCATTGTAACACGCTACAAAGCTAGTAGTTTGTGGTTGCTCAATTGTTTGGCACAATTTACATCCAGGGGTTAATTAAGCGTTGTTTTTCTGATTTTGTGACTAAAATAAACCGTCTTTCACCGCCAAAAAATACATTTTTCCTGTAGCATAATTCACAAGCGAAGGTTAATTACAATTTTTTCTCTTGTTGTGTAGCGTAAAAAACACGCCATTGTAACACGCTACAAAGCTCGTAGTTTGTGGTTGCTCAATTGTTTGGCGCAATTTACATCCAGGGGTTAATTAAGCGTTGTTCTGCAGTTGTACTCAGTAAAAGAAACTTTGTTTTTCACCGCCACAGAAGAAATTCTGCAGCATAATTCATATCCGAAGGTTAATTAAGCCTGTTTGTGCTTTTATATTCAGTAAAATACACAGAGTTTTTAAACGGCACATACAAGTCAATTTTTCCTGCCCATTTGTGGAGCGCAATTTATATCCAAGGGTTACCCAAGCTTCTTAGTGGGTTCATTTGGAGTCAAATACAGGGTGTGTATTTATCATATACAGATATCTTCATCAAACAGTGTCTGTACATTTTAGAACAAACAGTATGTCAGACAGAGATGTGGCAGGCTCTTCACCTGCGAGTGGCAGAGGCACAAACATTCCTGGAGCATGCCCAGATCGCAGCACAGCAAGGGGACGTTGCAGCAGGGGTCACTCGGTGAGACCACAACTGCGCTGTAAATCTAGGGGCCCGGGTGTGCTGACTAGCAACCCCAAAGGGGTTCTTGATTGGTTGACTAGGTCATCCACTTCCTCCCAGATGACATCTGACAACCCCAGCAAAAAGTCAGTGGGAACGTCAGACACAACCATTAGTTGGCATGGCCCGGGAGCGGGTCAGCGGCCCCCACCCGTCCTCAACCCGCCTCTGTCCCATCCGGTTCCGTCAGCCAGAGATCTACTATGTGGTCTGGGCTCAGCGCCACTATATAGCGAGGATGAACAATTTGAGGAGGGCAGTCAGCAGCTACTTGGCAGCGAAGAAATGGGGCCAATATCCCCTGCTTCTTGCAGTAGGCGGTAAAGTATAGATGTGGAGAGGGGCATGGGAGGTCATGTTGTGAGGGGTCAGCCTCTGCATACCAAGACCGGTGATGAGGACAGCAGTGACGATGAAACACAAATAGATGATGATGTAGCCAACCGCACTTGGGAGCCGGGTGAGGCAAGGGCTTCATCATCGTCAGGAGAAGAGGGTGTCAGCTTGTGCGTCAGGCAGCGGCGCAGCCAGCAAGTGGGTCGTGTGGCCGTGGGTCAGCAGGGTAGCAGCAGTGTGAGGTCGGGAGCCAAGCAGCCACGGGGTAAAAAACCCGCTTCGCCGGTCCAAGAAAGTAGCGGCACAGGGGTTCAGTGAGGCAGCGGCGGTAGTAGTCACTCAGTGCGGAGCGTTGGCGGTAAAATCCGATTCTCGGCGGTGTGGCAGTTCTTTGCTAAGACACCGGAGGAACCGAATATGGGTATATATAGAATCTGTGGGCAGAAAGTGAAGCGTGGCCAGGGAGCTAACGTTGGCACCACGGCCCTGCGTCAACACATGCAGCGTCACCATCCGGTGGCCTGGGAGAAGCGTGGCTCAGATGTGGTGGTCCATCCTGCCGCCGCAGCAACAGCAGCAGCAGTAGCGCCCAGTGGCATGCATGCCATTGGAGCTAGACAAGGCTCCACCACCTCTGCAGAAGGGAGCTGTTTCTCTTTGACATTATCTCCCGGTCCAGATGCTCCTGCTCCTCGCTACTCATGGCGCCAGCAGTCGTTCAGCGAGGCGATTGCAAAGAGACAACAGTATGCGTCCAACCATCCTAAGGTGCAGAAGCTGACCGTGCTCCTATCCAAGTTGTTGGTACTGCAGTCCCTCCCTTTCCAAATGGTGGACTCTGCACCATTCAGAGAACTAATGGCTTGTGCCGAGCCGAGATAGAGAGTTCCAAGCCGTAATTTCTTTTCCAAAAAGGCAGTACCAGCACTTCATAAATATGTAGAACAGAAGGTGGGCCAGTCCTTGAGCTTATCGGTTTGTTCCAAGGTGCACGGCAGCGCGGACGTCTGGAGCTGTAACTACGGTCAGGGCCAGTACATGTCCTTTACGGCCCACTGGGTGAATGTGCTTCCTGCCCAGGCACACCAACAACTTGGACAGGAGACGGCGCTTTCTCCTCCACGTTGTCAAACTGCGGCTCCTGCGCCAATGTCCGCCTCCTCCTCCACCACCACCATCTCAGCCTCCACAAGTACTGCTCCATCATACCACATGTGTAGGGCACAGCGGTGTCACGCAGTTCTACACCTGGCTTGCCTCGGCGAACGAAGTCACACAGGGGAGGAACTGCTATGCGTCATGCAGCAAAAAATCGATGTGTGGTCTTCTCCGTGCCAACTGCAAATCGGAACCATGGTGACGGACAATAGGAGTAACATGGTGTCCGCGCTGCACCGAGGAGGGATGGTCCATGCGCCCTGCATGGCGCACGTGTTCAATCTGGTTGTGAAAAGGTTCCTGAAGTCTTCCACCGATTCTGAAAATGGCCAGGAAACTGTGCATGCACTTCATCCATTCCTACAAAGCCAGGAACACCCTCCTCGAGTTGCAGCGGCAGAACGGCCTCCCCCAACACACTCTGATATGCGATGTTTCCACCCGTTGGAATTCCAGCCTGCACATGTTGGACCGACTGTATGAACAGAGAAAGGCCATTAACGATTTTTTGATGATCCATGCGGACAGGGGTACTCCCCTGTGTAACTTTGATGTCAGCCAGTGGCAGCTCATGCGTGACACCTGTCATTTGTTGAGGCCATTCGAGGAGGCCACGTTATTTGTCAGTCGCCAGGACTACGAGATGAATAACGTCATTCCACTGCTTCAGGTCCTGGAACAGATGCTGAAAAATCTGTCTGGGCAGGGGACTGGAGACCTGGCGACTACATCTCGTGGCCACATGAGTCCGGTGGGGACTGAAATGGAGGAGGAGGAGGAGACATTGGAGCAGAAGCATTGTCTGGTGAAATGAGTGGATTTTCTACCCAGGTGACAAGAGAGGAGGAGCAGGAGCAACTGGAGGAGGTAGATGGAGATGAGGAAGACGAGGCAGATGACGCGCAAGCACCGTTTCAATATACAGTGGAAATGGAGGCAGGGAGCTCCTCGGAGTCACTTGTGCAGATGGCCCGCAGCATGCTGATTTGCCTGGCTAGTGACAGCCGAATAGTCAGCATCCGGCAGAGGGATGACTTCTGGCTCTCCACCCTATTGGACCCTCGCTACCGGTCCAAATGGGAGCCTTTTTCCCAGCTATTGAGAGGGAGGACAAACTCAAATACTATATGGAAATCCTCCGTAGTCAGTTGGCGCTGCCTATGTGCGGCATTGTCCCTCCTCTGACAGCTCTGACCGGGGGGTTCTTCAGCGCTCACGTACTACTGCCGTGGCTGCTGGGAGCAGTAGTACCAGCTCCATCAGAAGCATCCTAAGTCTGGAGTCACTGATGAGCAGCTTCCTTCACCCCCCTAGTGAGGAGGGCAGTCGCCAGCAGCAGCAGGACCTGGAGCAGACCCTGAACCAACAGGTGGTGGCCTACTTGGACAGCACTCTGCCACCCCAGTTAGAATATCTGCTGGACTACTGGGCAGCCAAACTGGATGTGTGGCCGCAACTTGCCGAGTTTGCAGTGGAGAAGCTGTCATGCCCGGCCAGTAGTGTGGCATCAGAGCGGGTGTTCAGTGCAGCGGGGCCCATCGTTACCCCAAGGAGAACCCGCTTGTCCACGGGAAATGTGGAATGACTGACCTTTGTCAAGATGAATCAAGCGTGGATCGGCCAGGATTTCCACACACCAATGCCTTAGGCGTCAGACTACATCAGCCATGGTGCCTCACCCAAGCTGTGAGAAATGAGTCTGGGTTCAAACTACCTGCCTCAGCCACTATTCTGATGCAGCCACCCGCCTGATGCCACACATCTGCTGCCAGTTTCTCCATCTGCCACCAACCATCTTTACCAAGGACTGGTATTGCCACCCACCTCCACACTCTGTCATGGTGCCACTTAATGACCTCATGCTGCTGCTGCTGCCGTGACCTCCACTCTGTGTCATTGTGCCACTCTCTGACCTCATGCTGTTGCTCCTGCCGCCGTCACCTCCAGTCTCTGTCATTGTGCCACTCTGTGGCCTACTCCAGTTTTTGCCACCTCCAGAATGTCATTGTGCCACTGTCTGACCTCATGCTGCTGCCGCCGTCACCTCCACTCTCTGTCATTGTGCCACTCTGTGGCCTACTCCTGTTTTTGCCACCTCCAGAATGTCATTGTGCCACTGTCTGACCTCATGCTGCTGCTGTGGCTGCTGCCGTGACCTCCACACTGTGTCATTGTGCCACTCTGTGGCCTACTCCTGTTTTTGCCACCTCCCGAATGTCATTGTGCCGCTGCTGCTGCCGTGACCTCCACTCTCTGTCATTGTGCCACTCTGTGGCCTACTCCAGTTTTTGCCACCTCCAGAATGTCATTGTGCCACTGTCTGACCTCATGCTGCTGCCGCCGTCACCTCCACTCTCTGTCATTGTGCCACTCTGTGGCCTACTCCTGTTTTTGCCACCTCCAGAATGTCATTGTGCCAGTTTCTGATCTCATGCTGCTGCTGTGGCTGCTGTTGTGACCTCCTCAATGTGTCATTGTGCCACTCTATGACCTCATGCTGCTGCTGTTGATGCTGTCAACTCCACACTGTGTCATTGTGCCACTCTGTGGCCTACTCCAGTTTTTGCCACCTCCAGAATGTCATTGTGCCACTGTCTGACCTCATGCTGCTGCCGCCGTCACCTCCACTCTCTGTCAATTTGCCACTCTGTGGCCTACTCCTGTTTTTGCCACCTCCAGAATGTCATTGTGCCACTCTTTGACCTCATGCTGCTGCTGTTGATGCTGTCAACTCCACACTGTGTCATTGTGCCACTCTGTGGCCTACTCCAGTTTTTGCCACCTCCAGAATGTCATTGTGCTACTGTCTGATCTCATGCTGCTGTGGTTGCTGTCGTAACCTACACACTGTGTCTTTGTGCCACTCTGTGGCCTACTCCTGTTTTTGCCACCTCCAGAATGTCATTGTGCCACTGTCTGACCTCATGCTGCTACCGCCGTCACCTCCACTCTCTGTCATTGTGCCACTCTGTGGCCTACTCCTGTTTTTGCCACCTCCAGAATGTCATTGTGCCACTCTTTGACCTCATGCTGCTGCTGTTGATGCTGTCAACTCCACACTGTGTCATTGTGCCACTCTGTGGCCTACTCCAGTTTTTGCCACCTCCAGAATGTCATTGTGCCACTGTCTGACCTCATGCTGCTGCTGCCGTCACCTCCACTCTCTGTCATTGTGCCACTCTGTGGCCTACTCCTGTTTTTGCCACCTCCAGAATGTCTTTGTGCCACTGTCTGATCTCATGCTTCTGCTGTGGCTGCTGCCGTAACCTACACACTGTGTCATTGTGCCACTCTGTGGCCTACTCCTGTTTTTTGTCACCTCCAGAATGTCATTGTGCCACTGTCTGACCTCATGCTGCTGCTGTGGCTACTGCCGTGACCTTCACACTGTGTCATTGTGCCACTCTGTGGCCTACTCCTGTTTTTGCCACCTCCAAAATGTCATTGTGCCGCTGCTGTTGCCGTGACCTCCACTCTCTGTCATTGTGCCACTCTGTGACCTACTCCAGTTTTTGCCACCTCCAGAATGTCATTGTGACACTGTCTGACCTCATGCTGCTACCGCCGTCACCTCCACTCTCTGTCATTGTGCCACTCTGTGGCCTACTCCTGTTTTTGCCACCTCCAGAATGTCATTGTGCCACTCTCTGACCTCCTGCTGCTGCTGTTGATGCTGTCAACTCCATACTGTGTCATTGTGCCACTCTGTGGCCTACTCCAGTTTTTGCCACCTCCAGAATGTCATTGTGATACTGTCTGACCTCATGCTGCTGCCGCCGTCACCTCCACTCTCTGTCATTGTGCCACTCTATGGCCTACTCCTGTTTTTTCCACCTCCAGAATGTAATTGTGCCACTGTCTGATCTCATGCTGCTGCTGTGGCTGCTGTCGTAACCTACACACTGTGTCATTGTGCCACTCTGTGGCCTACTCCTGTTTTTGCCACCTCCAGAATGTCATTGTGCCACTGTCTGACCTCATGCTGCTGCTGTGGCTACTGCCGTGACCTCCACACTGTGTCATTGTGCCACTCTGTGGCCTACTCCTGTTTTTGGCACTTCCAGAATGTCATTGTGCCGCTCTCTGACCTCATGCTGCTGCTGCTGTGACCTCCACTCTCTGTCATTGTGCCACTCTATGGCCTACTCCAGTTGTTGCCACCTCCAGAATGTCATTGTGCCACTGTCTGATTTCATGCTGCTGTGGCTGCCGCCGTCACCACCACACTTTGTCACTGATGTTGCCACCTGAGCCCTCAGCTTGTTTTTTTCCAGCTTTCGCTGCCATGACTTTATCAGGCAACATTCCCGCTTCAGTTTTTTGGTCAGTTTTGCCCTCTTAAGTGCCCAGGGAATTTTATAGTGAAGCGATTCTAAGAGCGGCGGCAGTCATGTGCGTGTCATACTAAAACACAACATTGTATGAAGACCAAACCAAGCTCCCTCTGCATATTTAAGCATGGCACAACGTTCTACAGCACCTTGCAGGCTCTGTGCAGCTTGGAAATAGCTGTTTTTTAACGTGATTCGTCCCGAAGTAATTCGGACCGAAGTTATTTTTGTCGGGAAATTCGGCGAAGTGAGCGAACCGAATTTTTGAGAAATTCGCCCATCTCTACCTACAATATAGAGACCACCTGATTCTCAGCACCACAGAGACTGGAAAAGAATGATCTAATATCAGAAACCAGACTGAGATTTACAATGTTTGGACTATAGGTATGCCAAATCCCAAAGAACAAAGGCATTGCTGTTTTGATACTGAAATAATGAAGTTGTGATTCTCAAATTTATTTTCTATGACCCATATTAAATCATTTTATATTTTTTCATTCCTATTATTACTACAATAAAACATGTTACCATGTGCTTACAACATAAATAGTAACAAATATTAACATGACCACAGATCTTCTGTTGGGTTCCAAGGTATTAAAGGGGTTTTGTCATTACACATATTGATGGCATGTTGATAGGATATAATTTCAGTGTCAGATTAGTGTGGGTCCCACCTCCATCTCCAGAACAGGCCCTTAAGACTCCTCTGAATTGAGAAGTGGCTATGCTTGCACAGTCATTCTTCATTCATTTCAGTGGGAGTTTCAAGCACAGTCAATCAGGTGCATTCTGTTGTCACTTCTCCATTTAGAACAGGGAGTTTCATGGGCCTGTTCTGTAAATAGTTGCAGGACCCAAAGGTAGGAATCCTTCCTAACTGACAATGATATTGACATATCCTATCGATTTGCCATCAATGTTAGTGATGAGAAAACACCATTTGCCCCATGAGGGCCTTTATCAGGTTCCCACCTGCCATCAAAACCCATCAAAATTCATAACTGCATTAAGGGGAGGGGAACTTCTTCTAATTGCTTAGAGGCTTCACTGCAGTCACTGTTGATCGTGAAAAAGTGTAGCACCTTGGTAAAATAATATGGTAGTTCACCAAAACAACCTGTTTGCTGCAATGTGCCATTACATCATGGGTCAGCAATGAGTTTATGGGGTTGTTCCAAGATTAAATTTTGCATTTCTTAATCAAATAATTAATGTTTTTATGTTTATTCATTAACATATGTGTCTAGATATTACTTTTAAATACTTGCTATAGTGTCCCCTATTTTTCTTTTGATTGCCTCTTAAAATATTCACCATTCATGTGTTCAGTGCTGGTTGCCATATATTCACACATGCACATTAGCTTATTTACACTGTCAGGAAATATAAATATGAGATGGATTGGATCAAGCACAAATGCGTAAAAGTCCAAAATTTTATTTGAATAGCATAAACATTTGTTGGATCTATGCTATTTGGTATTGATGCCACTCTGGAAATCCATGCACCCTAATAGTTTGTGCATGGTCTTGCTCCCCTTAAGTTTGTTTTGTCTGGGTTATTCAATAGGGATCAGTGCACTAAAAATTGCTTCTTCTCCAAAGAACTGGACACTTTAGGTGGATGTTCTGAGAGGGAACTAAAAGAACAGCAGAGGGCACTGTAACAAGTGTACAACAGCAATAGCTATATACAGGAGCATTTATTTTAAATGATTTCAATTGGAAAATTAGGTATTAAAATTGTTATATTGAGTTGTGAGACCCTGTCAGTTATAGTGTTATGTAAAATATGGAAAAAAATATTTCTATAAAATGTTACAATTGGAACTAATTGAACATGAGTATTACCTCCAAATCTGATGTACAGACAATCTGGAAACTACTGGAAGAAGTTAAAGAGGCAACAATCACTTATTTTGTCTAAATAAAGTTGGAAGTAGTACATACATATAAAAGGCCTAAAGTTTGCCCTCAGGAGAAAGGGTTAGTACATAGTTGTCCAAAGGTCTGGGAAACAATTAGGATACAAACACCCTAGAGCTGCAAGTTATTGGAAGCTCTTATAAAGGGAATGGTATTTACTAAAACCAGTAATTTTTCCAATGTGTTTTTATTTTCCATCTGGCTATTTTTTTATTATATTCTCTTCACATGACTACAGGCAGGACTGCCATCTGAAATTTCAGGGCTCGATTCAGCTATACAGCCAAAGTGTCTGCCCCCCTCAAATATACACGGTGTTGTGTTGTTGTATATATATATATAATATATATATATATATAATATATATATATATATATATATATACATATTATATATATATATATATATATATATATATATATATATATATATATATATAACATATATATATATATATATATATATATATATATATATATATATATATATATTCGTGTGTTCTTTCTACCAGAAATATATAATATACGTGTGTTCTTTCTTGTGAAACAACAGGGTCCACTGCGAACGGGCCCCCCGTATAGGCCCACCAAGAGAAACGGGTCAAGGCTCTAATAATAAACCACGTCCCGTGATAGTAAAATATTTGAATTTTAGAGACAAGACTGATTTATTACAAGCTTTCAAAAAAAGAAGGGATAAGACCCTTATTAAAGGACATTCAGTCTTGATTTTCGCTGACTATTCCGCTGAGGTTTCTAGAAAAAGAAGAGCTTTCTCCACAGTGTGTTCGTCTTTGATGAAGAAAAAAATAAATTTTGCACTACAATTTCCAGCAACATTGAGAATCTTCTTGCCAAAAGGAAGATCAGAAGCCTTTCAATCTCCAGAGGAAGCTTTGGACTTTATAACAAAACACATTGACAAGGCTGGTTCACTAAAAGAACAAGAGCGTCAAGAGAATACAGGAAGAGGAGCTTGGGTGAGGAGAAGTCTCTCATCCTCTCCACCACCAAGAAGACAAGTGGCCTACGACCGAACATCACCATCGAGGTCTGAAGAATCCTTATTGCCGCCATTACCCCCGAGGTCGACGAGGAAACGATAAGTGTTAATGCTTCAGTAATACAGACTTGTGCAATGCAGTCTACACACAATAGACTATGAAGTGGGTTCTGTTTTCAGGACTATGTTTCCTAAAAGCGTTTCTATGATAGAATAGCAGGGGTCATCAAGCTATAGTTCAATACCATACATATTTGATAGTGTTCTACCGTATGTTTTTACGGTAAAATCTGGTTGGTGGGGAGTGCCGGGGTCTTTTGAAAAGATGTAACATGAGGGATAAAAGAGAAGTCCAGAATAAGAGGATAAGAAGGAAATGTGGGAGAGTTTTAGAAATAAATTTCCTCAAGGTTTTTTTTTTTTTTCAGGTAGTTTGGTTTTTGTCAGAGTCTTATTCTTGGCTGTTTCTAAATATTTTCTTACTTTTCTGGTTGAAATATTTGAAATATTTCCCTAAGTGGGATACATTTCTCAATTTGAATAATATAACATGGTATGAAAATAGTATCTTGGAATATTAAAGGGTTTACGGTCCCCACATAAACGTTGATGATTATAAGGCATCTAAAACGGCTTTAAAATAGATTTAGCTTTATTACAGGAAAACATCTCATAGATAGGAATTTTGACAGGATGAATGAATTGTGGGTAGGGGAAGTATTTGGTTCTCCAGCTAAAGATAAAAAAAAGCGGGGGTGTTGATTTCTAATCAGTAAACAATCCCATTGCTCAGTGGTATCTCATATGAGTGATAAAGATGGTAGGATGATTCATCTTGTATTAGATACACCATCAGGTAGAATTAGTATGTATAACATACACTCACCGGCCACTTTATTAGGTACACCTGTCCAACTGCTCGTTAACACTTAATTTCTAATCAGCAATCACATGGCGGCAACTCAAAGGGATTTAGGCATGTAGACATGGTCAAGACAATCTCCTGCAGTTCAAACCGAGCATCAGTATGGGGAAGAAAGGTGATTTGAGTGCCCTTTTAACGTGGCATGGTTGTTGGTGCCCGAAGGGCTGGTCTGAGTATTTCAGAAACTGTGATCTCCTGGGAAATTTTTACGCACAACCATCCTAGGGTTTACAGAGAATGGTCCGAAAAAGAAAAAACATCCAGTGAGCGGCAGTCCCGTGGGGAAATGCCTTGGGTTTATGCCAGAGGTCAAAGGAGAATGGGTAGGACTGGTTCGAGCTGAAAGAAAGGCAACAGTGACTCAAATAGCCACCCGTTACAACCAAGGTAGGCAGAAGAGCATCTCTGAACGCACAGTACGGCAAACTTTGAGGCAGAATGGCTACAGCCGGGAAAACCCACCGGGTGCCCCCTCTTTTTAGCTAAGAAAGGAAAATGAGGCCCCAATTTGCCAACTCTCGGGG
>JAODAL010046565.1:0-30804 GCA_025379985.1 Phyllomedusa bahiana | reverse complement strand
GGGAAACGAGTCCCTTTAAAAGTTGGGGGTTTTTTTGGTGTATAGTGTAGGTATGAAAAGCTGATGGTTTTTTCAGGTATGCATATATTTTTTATTGCAAGAAAACCTTTGAGAAAGGGATAGGTTTTTTGGGGGCGTTTTTAGTTGATTGTGAAAAGTCTGCAAGGGGTTTTTTATAGGAATGAGCGGGGGTTTTTTGTGATTGGGGGGAATGGGAGGTTGGGGAAGGGAAGGTTACTGTGGGGGGTGGGGTTTTTAAAAAGTAGTTTTGTTCGGTCTTTTTTACTTTCTTTTTCCACCAAAAAAAAGAAAGTAAGATTTCCTCCCCCCCCCGCCCCAAATTTAATGAATGCTTAAAAGCTTGTATTAGTTTATGTCTGTACAGTGGAAATGTATTTTTGTATGGTTTTTTATATTGATTTATTATATACCTTGTTTAAAAACCATTATTAGATATGATGAGCATTGTTTGGCCATTACCCTTTTTAAGCCCCAAAGGGAAGGGGACCCCTTACCCCTTTGGTTCCAAAATTTTTTTTCCCCCAGGGGGGGTTTTTTTCCTTTGAGTGCGGTGGATATCTAGTGAGTTCGGGAAAATTTGTAAAGGGGTCAAAAAAAAAAAAAAAAAAATGAAAATTTTAAAAATTAAAATAAGTAATTAAAAAAAAAAAAAAAAAAATATATATTTTGACCCCGTGGTTTTTTAAACTTAAAAGCTTTTTTGGGGTTTAGGATCAGGGGAAGTTGAGGAAAGTTATGGGGGGACTATTTTTTTAAAGGGATTTTAAAATTATGTTTTGTAAAAGAGGGCGGTTTTGGAATGGGCCACCCTTTAAAAGGGATGGTATAAGGGGTATGGTCCAGGGGCGGGACGGTGGTTTAATAAGGTGAATCTTCAGTAGGGTCAGTGGGCCTAAATGTATGGTTTTGTAGATGGGCCCCCAGACGTGCCCCCCCTTTCTGCTGGGGGGGTGCTGTGTCAGACAGGGGGGAATATCCCCCAAAATTTGCTTGCACTAACGGAT
Source organism: Phyllomedusa bahiana (assembly GCA_025379985.1). Classification (NCBI taxonomy): domain Eukaryota; kingdom Metazoa; phylum Chordata; class Amphibia; order Anura; family Hylidae; genus Phyllomedusa; species Phyllomedusa bahiana. Next base: position 29,779 of record JAODAL010046565.1, on the reverse strand, counting down.
TTTCCCGTTTGTTTATTAAATAGGTTTTTGAAAAAAAAGCGGGGCCATTGAAAACAAAGGGAAAAAGTGTTTTTTTGTGAAAAATTTTTTCCCTTGGGGTTTTAAAAAAACTTTTTTATTAGTTTTAGAGGGGGGGTTTCCCCCATACCCAAAAAATTCCAGGGGGGGTTTGAAATTAAACTGCCCCGATCATTTATGGGTGAAAATTAGTTTCTGTTTCCCCAGTCAGAAATTGTGGTGAAAATTTTGTTCCTTCCCCCCAGCCCAGTAATGTGGGGGAAATTTAAATTCTGTTTGCACCCCAGAAAAATGGGGTTTTTGGTTTTTTTAAATCTCCCGCAGTAAAGGTTTGGGGGTATATGACCCCTCCCCGAAAGGTCAGAAATGTGGGGGTTAATTTTGTTTTCCTGCCGAAGGGGAGAAAATTTTGGGGGGTTTTAGGGGTTTGGGGTTTCCCAATTTCCAGTTTTTTTGGTTTGAAAATTTTAAAATTTTTTGCAGTCAGTATGGGGGTGTATAGTTTTCTGGAAAGTAAAGTATTTTGGTGTAAAAAAATGTTTCTCCCGCAAGTGGGAAATGTGGTTTTTAAAATAAATCTCCTGAAAATTTGGGGGAATTTTGGTTTGGGGAAATATGTTTCCGGGTTTTGCATTTCAGAAAATGTGGTTTTTATAAATTTGGGCCGAAACCCCGAAAAATTGTGGTTTTAAATGTTTCTGCCCCCACCCCCAAGAAAATTTGGGGTTTTGGTATAGGGAATTTTCCCCCGCTTTAAAGTATTTTTGGGGTTTAATAAAAATTTTCCGAAAGGCCCCCGTAATGGGGGTTAAAAAAGGGAATTTTTCCGGCCGGGCGCCCAGAAAAGGGTGGGGGAAAATATAATTTTTTTTCCCCCCGCTTTTTCCGGGAAAATGGGGGTTGAAAAAATTAATAAAATCGGGCCGAAAGTGAGTTTTTTGGGTGTAATTAAACCCCCTTCCCGCATTTCATTTATGGGGGTGAAAATATAAACGGGCCCCAAACCGAAAATGGGGGGTTTGTATAAAATTGCCGGAAAGTCCGAAAAAAAAAATTTTGGTTTGAAATTTGACCCTTTTCCCGCAGTAGAAAGGGGTGGTGGAATGACCCTCCCCGAAAAGCCCCAAGAAAAAAAAATTGTGGGGGAAATATAAATTCTGCCCCGCACCCCCCCGTTTGTGGGAAATTTTGATTTTTTTTTGTTCCAGTCGTATGTAGGGGAAAATTAAAAAATTTTCCCCGAAAGGGGAGTATTTTTGGGGGTATATGACCCCCTGCCCGCAATGGGGGTTATTTTGGGAAAAATAAAACCCTCCCCCGCATTGAGTATGGGGGGTTTTAAAAATAATAAAATTCCTCCCCCCAATTTGAGAATGGGGGTTTGTATTTTTTTGATCCCCCGCGGGCCCCCATTTTAGGGTGGGGGAAAAAAATGACCCGGGGCCGAAAAAGTGGTATGGTGGGAAATATAAAAATTCCCCCGCAGCCCCCCTTATGGGGGTTGTATAAATCCCCCAAAGTTAGAAAGGGGTTTTGTATTTATTCCCCCGCAGTGATATGGGGGGGGTTTTAAAAATATAAATCGGCCAACATCTTGGGGTTGGGTGAAAATATGATTTTTCCCCCGAAAAGCCCGGGGAAAATGGGGGTTTTAAAATATGATCTCCCCGAAAAAAGGGGAGTTAATGTGGGGGTTATTTTGAATTTTTCCGCGGGTGAGTATTTTTGGGTATTTTTGACCCCTTCCCCGCAGCCCCCATTTTACGTGGGGGGTATAAAAAATTTCCTCCCCGAAAGGGGTTTAAATTGTGGGGGGTAAAAAAAAATCTGTCCCTTGGGGATTTTGGGTGGTGAAAATTATAAATCCTCCTGCAGGGGAGTATGGGGGGTGAAAATAAATCCCTTTTGCAGTGGGGGAAATGTGGGGGGTTTAAAAAAATTGGATCTGCCCCCCCCAGCCCCCCATATGGGGTTTGTATTTTAAAAAACTCCCCCGGGGCCCCCAGTTTTGGGGTTTGGAAATTTTAAAATCGCCCGCGTCCAGAAAAAAATTGGGGTTTTTGTTTTTTGTTTCCTGCCCGCAGTGAGAAATTGGTATTTGAAAAATATAAATCTGCCCCCAGCCCCAGTAATTTTGGGTTGTAAAAATGTTTTCCCGACCCCAAAATGGGTTTGGTATATGATCTTTCCCAGTTCTTTATGTTTTTGTATATAAAATTTTGGCTGCAGCCCCCGTATGGGTTTGGAAATTAAAAATGACCCGTGCAGGGGAGTTTGGGGGTTTTGTAAAAATGACCCTGCCCCCCAGCCCCAGTAATTTTGGTTTTTTGTAAAAAATGATTTTGCCGTTTTTAAAGGTTATGTGGTTTTAAAAAGTTCCCCCTCCCCCGAAAAGCCCAGTAGGGTGGTGTATAAAAAATTCTCCCGGCAGCCCAGTTTTGGGGTTTGAAAATATAAACCCCTCCCCGCAGTAAAAGTAGTGGGGGGAAAAAAATAAAACCCGGGGCCCCGCGGGGGAATTTAATTTTTGGGGTGAAATTAAGGGTTTTGCCCAGTAAAGGTATTTTTGGGGGGGAAAAATAAACCCCCCCTTAAGTGGAAAATGTAGGGGTATAATTTTGCTGCTTTCAGAAATTGGGGTTTGGAAAATAGGGAAAATTCTGCTTGAAAAGGGGGGAAAGGTTTTTTTTTGGTTTAAAATTAAATCTCCCGAAAAGCCCCATTTAAGGGGTTTTTAAAAAATAATCTCCCGAAAGTTAAGAAATTGGGGGGTTTGAAAATATAAACCCTCCCCCGCAGCCCCAAGAAAATGTGGGGTTTTGGGAATTTCTCCCCCGAAATTAAAGTTTGGGGTGAAAATTTGTTTTCCCCCCGCCCAAGTAAATATTGGTGTTAAAAATAAAAACCCCCCGCATGGGAAAGGGGGGTTTGGTTAACATGTCTCCCCGGCACCCCAAATTTTATGGGGGTTTGTTTTAGGGATCGGGGCCCGCAGTGAAAAATTTGGGGGGTTTGTATAGACCCCCTGCGGGCAGGGGGAGTATGGGGGGGGAAAATTTTAAAAATGGGGGCCCGAGGGGGGAAGGGTGGTGAAAAATTTTTAAACCCCGGCCCCCCAACCCAGTTTGGGGTTAAAAAATAAAATCTGCCCCCCAGGGGAGATGTGGTGTTATGATCTGCCGCGGGCCCAGTAGGGGTTGGAAAATTTTTAAAATCTTGCCCCGAGGGGATTTTTTGGGGGGTGAAATTGTTTTCGGGCCCCCCAAGTCAGTTGGGGGGAAATATAAATTTTGCCCCCCAAGCCCCATTTTGGGTGGGGGAAAATTAAAATTCTGCCCCGAAAGCCCATTTAATGTGGGTTATGCCCCTGCGGGTTTTTTGGTCTAGGGTGTGAAATATGTGGGGGGCCCGCATTGAGAAATTGGGGGGGTGTTATAAAAAAATCTGCGGCAGTGAATTGTAGGTATATAAATTCTTGCCCCCCCCAGTGAGTTTTGGTGGGGGGGTAATATTATCTTGCACTGGATTTTTTGTGGGTTTTATTAAAAAAAATCTCCCCGCATTTCCCAAAAATGGGGGTTGTTTATAAATCTGCCCCCAGGGGAGTATGTGGGGGGAAATAAAAAATTTTCCCGCATTTGAGTATTTTGGGGGGGAAAATTAAAAACCCTGCCCCCAGTAAAAGAATTTTGGGGTTTTTAAATATGATTCCCGCAAGGGGGAAAAGTGGTTTTTAAAATATGTTTTCCTTCCCCGCGGGGAAAAATGTGGGGGTTTTTTTTAAATTGCCCAAAAATTTTTCTTTAAGGGTTTGGTGTATATAAATTCTCCCGCATTTTAGAAATTGGTTGGTGTTTATAAAATTGCCCCGAGCCCCAAGAAAAATTTTTGGGGTTTTTAAAAGTTTCGGCCGCAGTCAAAAAAATTTGGGGGTTTTTAAATGATTTTTTCCCGAAAGCAGTAGGGTGGTTTTTATTTTAACCCCGGGCCGCTTTCCCAGTTGGGGTTTTTATAAAAATTCCCCCCCCGAAAGTAGTATGTGGGGGGTTTAATTTTTTCCCCAAAGGTCAGAAATTGGGGGGGAATTAAAACCCGGGCCCCCCCATTTCAGTATTTTGGGGGGGGAAAATAAAAATTGGTCGCACCCCAGTATGTGGTTTTAAAATAAATTCTGCCGCAGTCCCCCCATTTTAAAGGGTGGGGAAAAAAATATGATTTTTGCCGAAAACCCCAGAAAAAATGGGGGGTTGAAAAAAAATATAAAACCCCTCCCCGAAATTTCCCCCAGAAAGGGTTGGTTTAAAATTGCCCTCCCCGCAGCCCCAGAAAGGGTGGGGGAAATATAAAATTCTGCCCCCCGCCCAGTATGGGGGGTTGTAAAAAATGATTTTTCCCCCCGCAGTCAGTTTTGGTGTTTTTGGGAATCGCCGAAATTCCCAAAGTATGTGGGTGAAATTAATGACCCTCCCCGGCAGTAAGTAGGGGGGGGGTTAAATATAAAAATTTGGCCCGAGCCCCCAGTATTTTGGTTTGTTTTTAAAATTTTTGCCGCAGCCCCCAAGAAAAAATGTGGTGAAAAATATGATTTTTCCCCCGCAGTGAGAAAATGTGTTTTGAAATAGGATCTCCCCGCAGTCATTTAAGTTTTGGTGAATTGTTTCCCTGCCGCGGGGGATTTATGAAAATGTATATGTTCTGGTTGCAGTCCGAAAATGGGGTTTTTAATGTTTCCCCCCTGGCAGTGGATTTTTTTGGTGGTGTATAAAAAATTTTCCCCCGCAGTCGAAATGTGGGGTGTTTTAAAATTCTGCCCCCCAAGAAAAAGTATGGGGGTGTATATTAAAAATTTTGCCGCCCCCCAAGTAAAATATGTGGGAAAATTTTTCGGCCGCAGTCAGAAAAGGGTGGTGAAAATGGGGGGGATCTGCCCGGTCCAGTTTTTGGGGTTTGTAAAATTGTTCGGGCCCCCCAAGTGAGAAAATGTGGGGGGGTTCTTTAAAATCGGGCCCGCAGCCCAGAAAATGTGGGGAAATATAAAATCTCCCCGAAATAAATTTATGTGGGGAAAATTTAAAAATTCGGGCTGATTTTTGGATTTAATTTTTTTGGGGAAAATATGATGTGCCGCAGTGAGAAAAATGGGGGGTTGAAAATAGGGATTTTCCCCCGAAAGTCAGTTTTGTGGTAAAAATTTAGGTTTTTCCCCGCAGTTGGTATTTTGGTTTTAATAGGGATCTCCCGCACCCCCAATTATGGGGTTTTAAAAAATTTCACTGCCGCAATTTTGGGGTATTTTGGTTTTGGGTACAGGGACCCGGGCCCCCATTTCCCCCATTTAAATTTTGGGGGAAAATATGACCCTGCCCCCAGTCAGTTTTGGGGGGTTTTTAAATGTTTTTGGGCCCCCCCATTCAGAAAATGTGGGGGGTTTTAAAATCTGCTGCAGCCCCAGAAAATGTAGTTTTAAAAATGATGGGGGCCGCGGGGGGTTTTAGGGGTTTTTTGAAAATAATGACCCCTGCGGGATTTGAATTGAAATTTGGTTAAAAAAAATTGTTTCTCCCCCGGCCAGGGAATTTAAGGGTGGGGGAAATATAAATTCCCCGCAGGGGTTTGGGGGGGAAAAATATAAAACCCTTGGCATCAGTTTTTGGTGTTTTATAAAATCTGCCCGAAAAAATTTTATTTTGGTGAAAAAATATAAAATTCTGCTGAAAGGGGAGTTTGGGTGTTTTTTGTTTCTCCCCGGAAGCCCTTTTTATGGGGGGTTTGTATTTGTTTCGGGCCGCAGTGGGTATTGGGGTAAAAATTGGGCCTGCGTAAAGGGAGTATGTGGGGGGTTATTTTGTTTCATCCCCGCAGCCCCCTTTTAATTTTGGGTTTTGTTTTATAAAATTTTCCCCGCAGCCCCAGTATGGGGGGTTTTTAAAATAAAAATTCCTCCCCGCGGGTTAAAGTATTTTGGGTTTTATAATAAAAAATTTTTCTCCCCGAAAGGCCCCAGAAAATTTTTGGGTGTATTTAAATTGGGGCCGCAGCCCAGAAAATGGGGTTTGTATTTGTTTTCGGGCCCGCAGTCGGAAAAATGTGGTGAAAAATTGATCTCCCCCGAGTAGAAAATTTTGGGGGATTTTAAAATTTTTCCCGAAAATCCGGGAAAATTTTGGGTTGGTAAAGGGACCCCCTCCCGCAGTCAAAAAAATTTTGGGTGTATTTGACCCCGGGCCCCCGCAGTCGGGTTATTTTGGGTTTTATATGATTTTTGCCGCAGCCCCCCAGTTTGGGGGTTGTTTATGATCTGCCGCAGCCCCAGTATGGGTTGAAAAATATAAATTTTGCCGCAGTCGAAAAATTGGGGGTGTTTTAAAAAAATCGGGCCCCGCGTAGTTTGTGGGTGAAAAAAAAAATCCGGGCCCCCGACCCCAGAAAATTTTGGTTTATATGAATTTTGGCTGAGCCCATTTATGTGGGGGGAAAAAATTAAAAATCCCCGCGGGCCCCCAGAAACGTGGTGTATATTTTTCTCCCGGGTTGGTAAAGGTATGGGGGTTGAAAAATTTTTGATTTGCCCCGCAGTGGGGAAAAAAAATTTTGGGTGAAAATTATGATTCCTGCGGGGGTTTATGGGGTTTGTTTTAGATTTTTTTTGCGGGTAAAGGTTATTTTGGTGTATATGATCGGGCCCGAAATTTCAGAAAATTTGGGGTTAAATATTTTTCTGCCCCCGCAGTCAGAATGGGGGGTTGGTAAAAAATAAAATTCTCCCCCGAAAGCCCCAGAAAATTTTTGGTTTTTATATAAAATCTGCCGCAGGTAAAGAAAATTTGGTGTATAGGGTTTCTGTTTTGCGTAAAGAAATGTTTTTGGTAAAAGTCTGCCCGCAGTGGAGTATGTAGAAAAATTTGATTCGCCGCATTTCCAATTTATGGGGGGTTGAAATATGTTTTTGGGCCCAGCCCCGGGAATTGGGGGTTGGATTTAAAATTTTCCCCCGCAGAAAAAAGTTTTTTAAAAAATTGAAAATTTCTTTTTCAGCCCAATTATGTGGGTTGAAATTGTTTTCCCCTTAAAAAGTGAGTTTGTTTGATATTAACCCTGCCGCAAGTAAAGAAATTTTTTGGGTAAAAAAAATGTTTCCTTGGCTGCGGGCCCCCTTTTGTGGTTTTTTAATAAAAAAAAATCTGGAAAATTAAAGAAATGGGGGTTTTAAAATAAAACCCGGGCCGAAAGCCCCCCCCCCATTGGGGGTTTGGTATATGATTTTTGCCGCCCCCCCCATTTATGGGGGGTTGTATTGATCTCCCCCGCAGGGGGTATTGGTGTATTTTTTAAATGCCCCCCGCGTGAGAAATGTTTTTAAAAATATAAATCTCCCCGCAGTCAGTTTGGGGGTTTATATATAAAATCTCCCCGCAGTGAGAAAATTGGGGGGGTTTGAAAAACATAAAATTTCTCCCCGAAACCCAGTATGGGGTTTGTTTATGTTCGGGCCCCCAAGTCAAAAAATTTTGGGGGTTTTGGGTTTCGCCGAAAAGTGGGTATGTGGTTTAAATGACCCTCCCGCAGCCCCGTATGTTTTTAAAAATATAAACTCCCCGCAGCCCAAGAAAATGGGGGAAATATGACCCCTTGTTCCCCAGTGGGGAGAATGTGGTGAAAATTTTTTTCTGCCGAAAGGGGGTTGGGGGAAATTAATTTTTTAAATTCCCCCGAAAGTGATTATTTTGGGAAAAATATATGGATCGGGGCCCAGCAAGTAAAAGAAATGGGGGTGTAAAAAATTTTGGGGAAAACTCCGCGGGGAGTTTTTGGGGGGTTAAAAAAAATTCTGCCCCCAGCCCCCGGGAAATGGGGGGTTGTTTTTTAAAATTGGGCCCCCAGTCAGAAATTGGGGGGTTTGTATATGATTTTTGCCCCCCGAGTTTCATTTATGGGGGTTTTAAAATTAAAAAAATCGGGCCCGTTTTCCCAAGAAATGGGGGTGTATATAAAATTTTTTCCCCCAAAGGGGTAAAGGAAATTTGGGGGTAAAATTTGATTGCCGCAGTAAAGAAATTTTTGGTTTTGGTTAGGGATCTGCCGCAGCCCCCAGTATGGGGGTGTTTTAAAAAAACCCTGCCGCATTTTCCCTTGGGGGTGTTATGTTTTTCCTCCCGCAGTCAGTATTTTGGGTTTTAAAATGAACTCCCCCCGCAGCCCCCCAGTTTTTGGTGTTTTATGATTTTCCCGCATTCCAAAAAATGGGTTTTTTAATAAATCTGCCGAAAGGCCCCGTATGTGGGGGTTTAATTATGATTTGCCCCAGCCCAGTATGTGGGTTTTAAAATTGCCGCATTTAGAAATGGGGTTTGAAAAAATATAAATGTCCCGGGAGTGGGGAAAATTTTTGGTGAAATAAAAAAAACCCTTGCGGAAAGTGAATTAGTGGTGTATTTGTTTTCCCCTTCCCCGCAGTGAAAAATGTGGGGGAAATTTTAATTTGCCGCATTTGGAGAAATTGTGGGTGAAATATAAATCTTCCCCCGCGCCCCCCAAAAAGGGTGGGGTGAAAATTTTAAAATCTGGGGCGTCAGTAGGGGGGGTTTGAAATATAAATTCCTGAAAAAAGGGGGAATTTATGTGGGGGTATTTGATTCCCCGGCGGGGAAAAATTGTGGGTTTTTTTGGATTTTTGGCCGCGGGTTGGAGAAAGTTTTTTTTATATAAATCTGCCCCGGGATTTGAGTATGGGGGTGAAAAATAAAAAATTCTCCCCCGCCAGTCATATTGGGGTTTAAAAAATGATTTTGCCCCCAAAAGTGAGAAAAGGGGCGGGGGTAAAAAATAAATCTGCCGCGGCCCCAAGAAAATTGGGGGTAAAAATGACCCTGCCGAAGTCATTTAATGGGGTTTTTTTAAAATTAAAAATTCTCCCCGCAGTCAGAAAAAAAGGGGGTTGAAAATTATAAATCTCCCGCAGTCAAAAAAGGGGGTGTATTTTAAATTTTGCGTGAGTATGGGGGGTTTTAATATGATCTTTTTCGCGGGGAGAAAATTTTTGGGTTAAAATTTTAAAACCCTTGCCGCGCCCCAGAAAAAGTGGTGAAAATTTTGATTTTTGCCCCCCAAGCCCCAGAAATTTTGGGGGGGGAAAATATGACCCCCTCCCCCCGGGTTAAATTTTTTTTGGTGTTAGATCTGCCGCAAACCCAGAAAAATGGGGAAATATATAAAACCCTGCTCCCAATTTAAATTTATGGGGGGGAAAATATAAATTCCCCGAAAAGCCCCTTTTTGAAAAGTTTTAAAAGGGGGACCCCGCCGAAAGCCCAAGAAAATGTTTTTCCCCAAAAACAAACTGCCGATTTTCAGAAAATGGGTAAAAATCCCGGAATTCCCCGAAAAATTCCAAGAAAAGGGGCGGGGGGATACGATTCCCCCCGCATTATAATGCGGGTCCCCAATAAAAATTCCCCGCAGTCAGAAAAAATGGGGGGTGCAAAAATGAACCCGCCGAAATTTTCCAATTTATGGGGTTGAAAAATTTTTAAAATCTCCCCCGCAATTCGGGAATTTTTGGGAAATATAGGGAATCTGCCCCCCCAAGCCCCAGAAAAAAATTTTGGTGTTTTAAAAAACCTCCCCGCACCCCAGAAATGGGGGTTGTATAGGGTTTTTTCCCCCCCGCGGGTCGTAATGGGGGTTTTTTAAAAATTAAAATTTCCCCCGCAAGCCCCCCCTTTTATGTGGTGAAATTAAAAAATCTTCCCGCGTCAGAAATTTAGGGGTTATATGATTTTTGCCCCCCAAGTCAGAAATTTTGGTGAAAATATAAAATTTGCGGGCCGGGGGAAAAATTTTGGTTTTTTAATTTAAAAATTCCCGGCCCGAAAGCCCCGAAAATGTGGGGTTTTAAAAAAGGGTTTCTGCCGCGGGCCCGGGAAAATTTTGGTTTGTATATAAAAACCCGGGCCGCAGCCCCAAGAAAGGGTGGTGTTTTTTGACCCTCCCCGCATCATTATGTGGGGGTTATAAAAATTTTTTGCCGCGGGAAAAAGTTTGGGGTTTTGGTAAAAATTTTTTCCCTTCCCCCCGGGCCCCCTTATTTTAGGGGGTTAAAATATGATCTGCTGAAAGCCCCGAAATTTTGGGGGGTTAATATGACTTTCCGCATTTGAGTTTTGGGGTTATTTTGATCTGCCCAATTTTCAGTATGTGGGGGGTTTATAAATTCTTGCTGCGCCCCCGGGAAAATTTTGGGTGTTTGATCTCCCGAAAAGTAAAGGTAAGGGGGTGAATATAAATCGGGGCCCGCTTTTCAGTATTGGGGGGTAAAATGGATTTTTGGCCCGAAAAGTAAGAAATTTTGGTTTTTTTAATATAAAAATTCTCCCCCGGGGCCCATTAATGGGGGGAAAAAATATGATTCCCCCGCAGGGGAAATTTTGGGTGGGGGTATTAAAATCTGTGCAGTGAGAAATGTGGGGGGATATGATCTCCGCAGTGAGTATGTGGTTGATTAATTTTGCCGAAAGGGTGTTTTTATGGGTTGGTTTTTTAAATTTTTTGGCCGCGGGCCCGGTTTTGGGGGTGTAAAAAAAATTTTCCCGGGGCATTATTAAATAGTGATAAGATCTGCCCCCCCAAGTCAAGAAAAGGGGGTTTTAAATTAATAAATTCCCCCAGCCCCCAGTTTGGTGTTTAACTGTTTTTGGCCGCATTTCCAGTTTTTTTGGGTAAAAAAAAACTCCCCCCGGAAAAGCCCATTTTAAATTTGGGGTTATATTTTTAAAATCCGGCAGGGTTAAGAATGTGATTTTTTTAATGTTTTTTACCCCGCAGAAAAGTATGGGGGGCCCAAATAGAAAACTTTTCCCAGGGAAGCGATTGGAGGGGCCCCCGTTTGGAACCGGGAAAACCCATTTTGGATGCTGACCTTATACGCCAGGGGTGACATGTCCGAAAATTGTCATCGCCGTGGCAGCTTTTTGGCGCATTTACTCAGTATTAAGTGCACCTGAAAGTACGATACTTTTCAAAAATCTGGCATAGTAAATGTAATGCACCTAAAAAAGTGAATCGCATCGAAAAAGGCGCTTTGCGCAATCGCAGCGCTTAGCTTATCATTGCTAGTGTATGTGACGCGCCTATCAAGGCATCAGGCGCATTGCGTAATGAAGGCGCATAACGTATCATTGAGGCGCTCCGTGGATCGTTGCTACTATATGTAATGCGTCTTTTAAGGTGCATTACAATATGTCGTGCCTGAGGTATAATGCACCTAGTTTTGGTGTCTGACAGTTCATTTACATCGAGAATGTGGCATCAAGAGTATTTTTGGTACAAAATACACCCAAAAAAATGGTACTTGCATATTGGGACACGTCGGCCAAAGTATCTGAAGGGCTTAAATTGTAAAACTGACCTGATGTATATACATTGGTTTGTGCCTGCTCTTCTTTCCTACCCCGTTGTATGATGCAAGGGTTCCCATTTACTTTCACCTTCCCGGACATGTCACTTCTTTCTCCCGGCGCGCCGTACGCGTCGGGGAAAACAGCAGGTAATCCCGGCACTCGATGAGAGCTAAGAATTACCATCGTTGCAGGCTGAAAGATGGTCCACAAAGACGCTGTGTGAACATACCCTTATGGTCACGATTAAGAGCCTATTAAATAGGCTTGCAATGTATAGCCATTAGTATGTGTCTGTTGTGATTTTTTTTTTTAAATCATGTTTTAACCAGAGATACGATAAAGTGTTGTTGTTTTTTGGTTTTTTACATACTATTGGCTCAGAATGCTGGTAGATATTTTTTCCTTTGCCATAAAGACCTGACAGGATGACACAAGGCTGCTCTCAGGTCAGTAACCCTATGGGCAGGGCTGGAATGACTGGTAGGCAGAGGTAGGCGATCGCCTAGGGCTCCTACCTCTGCCTGTCCCTAAGGGGCGCAGGCAGGGGACCCGAACCTCACCGGGCTCCAGTCCACTGCCATGGGCCTGGAGCGACGTCGGCCTCTTTAGCTGTATATGTGTCCGCTGGATGCACATATAGCTGAGGGCTTCTGCGGAGCAGAGAGCGAGCGCTCCCCGCTGAAGTGATGTCATCGCGACGCTGCCTCTCCTCAGACGCAAAGCCCGTCATAGGCTGTGCACCCGAGGAGCTGCCAGAGGAGCGTGCCGGCGCTAGAGGCGTGGCCTGAAGAGGAGCACGCGGCCTGGAAGCAGGTAAGGTGAGTATTAATGTTATTTTTACCTGCCTGAGAGTGCCCCTGTATACCTGCCTTGGGTGCCCTATATATCTGCGAATGTGCCCCATATACCTCTATGCCCTATTACCTGCCTGAGAGTGGCCCTATATACCTGCCTGAGTGCCCCTATATACCTGCCTGAGCCCCTATCTCCATATACCTGCCTGAGTGCCCCTATATACCTGCCTGAGCCCCTATAACTATACACCTGCCTGAGTGCCCCTATATACCTGCCTGAGCCCCTATATCTATATACCTGCCTGTGTGCCCCTATATACCTGCCTGAGTGCCCCTATATACCTGCCTGAGCCCCTATCTCTATATACCTGCCTGTATGCCCCTATATACCTGCCTGAGTGCCCCTATATACCTGCCTGAGCCCTTAGCTATATACCTGCCTGTGTGCCCCTATATACCCCGCCCTGAGCCCCTCTAACTATAACCTGCCTGGATGCCCTATATACCCACCTGTGCCCCTATTTCTATTACCTGCCTGTGTGCCCCTATAAACCTGCCCCGATGCCCCCATATATGCCTGACCCCCACTCTATTACCCGCCTTTTTGCCCTATATACCTGCCTGAGCCCCTCTCTCTATATACCTGCCTGTGTGCCCCTATATACCTTCCTGTGTGCCCTATATACCTGCCTGAGTGCCCCTATATACCTGCCTGAGCCCCTATCTCTATATACCTGCTTGTGTGCCCCTATATACCTATCGGTCTGCCCCTATAGATATATACCTGCCTGAGTGCCTCTATGGCTATATACCTGCCTGAGTGCCCCTATATCTATATACCTGCCTGAGAGTGCCCCTATATCAATATACCTGCCTGAGAGTGCTCTATATCTATATACCTGCCTGAGAGTGCCCCTATATCTATATACCTGCCTGAGAGTGATCTTATATCTATATACTTGCCTGAGTGCCCCTATATTTATATACCTACCTGTCTAAGGGGACAATATCTATGTACCTGACTGACTGAGAGGGCATATATATACCTGCCTAACTGATGGGGACCTATATATACCTGACTAATTGAGGGGAGCTATATACCTGTCTAACTGCAATGACCTATATAGCTTCCTATCTGAGGGAACATATATACCTGTCTAACTGAGGGACATATATACCTATAATTAAGGAGTTACTGGAAATGTGAGGATTGTAAGATATTTGTGTTCAAATCTGCAGGGACGAGTCTTGGCCGGGAGCAATCAGCAGGAAGGTGTGAACCGGATGGAGAAGAAAAGGGAAGGTGAACGACGCTGATCAGAAAAGACGTCTCCTGTGAGTCACTAAATGTATTTGCAGTGTAATCACTTATATTTCTGCTGAGCGTCTACATACAACTAGTAACTACCACTATCTGGTCACTGTATGGCGGTGGTATATGTAATCAGAGCCTGTGTACAGCTGATGTCACATGTGGGGGGTCGCGTTCGGTCAGGGTCTGGCAGGATTATTTGATCCTTAAGTTTGTAATAGTTTTTTGGGTCTTGGTTTGGGAGGGGGGTTTTTAGTAACAATCCTTCGTCTGGTAGATTTGCTCCATGTATCGGTGGATTATTTAGTGACTGTTATTTAGGGGTATTGCACTGTCATACGGAGGGGAGCGGTTTTGAAAAAGCAGATTTGTCAGGGCTGATTTTCTTTGTGCAGCGACTGCTGAGGAGATGGACTGGAGCCATGTGGAATGTGCAGAAAATTAGTGACAGGACCTGGCGCAGGGGCGAGAGGAATTAGTGTGGGGGGGGTGCAATTTTTTTGGGAAGCGAGGGGGGCGCCATTGGCTGTACTTGCCTAGGGCACCAAAATACCTTGTCCCGGCCCTGCCTATGGGATAAAGGTTTTCTCAGTAGAAAGATAAGATCAGAGACTAAGAAGCTCCATCCTGCTAATAAGAAACAGCAGGAAGTGACATCACCACCCTGGCCACTGCTAGAGCAGAAAGAAGTGGTCACCACCCTGGCCACTGCTAGAGCAGAAAGAAGTGGTCACCACCCTGGCCACTGCTAGAGCAGAAAGAAGTGGTCACCACCCTGGCCACTGCTACAGCAGAAAGAAGTGGTCACCACCCTGGCCACTGCTAGAGCAGAAGATGGTCACACCCGGCCAATGCCAGAGAAAGAAGTGGTCACCACCCTGGCCACTGCTAGAGCAGAAAGAAGTGGTCACCACCCCGGCCACTGCTAGAGCAGAAAGAAGTGGTCACCACCCCGGCCACTGCTAGAGCAGAAAGAAGTGGTCACCACCCTGGCCACAGCTAGAGCAGAGAAAGGTGGTCAGTAACCTACGGAAGCTTGTGTACACAAGCAGGAGATAAGAATTGTTCTAACTCTGAAGAGAAACAGCAATGTATTTGGTATTAGTCTTTATATATCTTTGCCTACATGTTTAAAGCTAATCAGTGTGGTGAGAGGACCCCTTTAAGAAACAGCAGTCTGGTTTTCCTAGCTGTCCAGACAAAGGAAAAAAGGATCTGTCTAATGAAGGTAAAGAACTATGATAGGGACTAAAGGGCACGTGACAACCGGGGTAGGATGTAGTTTTGAGGTAGTTTATCCTCCAAATGAAGGGACTACTGGAGTGATCTGGAGAGCGATGGGGACCTAGTAAGGTTAATTTTCAGATATGATATTTAGGTCATCTGGAAAGGGAAGTTACCACGAGTGCATTGACTTATTTGTTCCGCACTTAAGACCGTTACTGGTTAATTATGAAACTAGAAACCCAGCCAAATAATTGGAGGCTGCGTGGGACGTGCGGGAAAGTTTGTTTAGATTTTAAACTATTCTCCAAAACACTTGTGTTGAGATGAAGGACGCGTGTTTGCATGTGATACTCAATACAGGGGCTTTTCACTGAATATGCCATAGCTGTCTGGCAGGCGCTGGTCCCACCTCTGGCTCAGGTACGAGGGCTTCTTTGATTGTCGTGCTGCAAAAAAGTTTAGCCAGTGAAAGGGAGGTCGGACGAGATTAGATCTGGGGTCAAAATACCAGCAAATGTACCTTCCTTACTACTGCACCATGCACTGCTTAGATACAATCAAAGCTGGGTTCACATCTGCTTCCATTCAGAACCTCCAGTGCAGATTCCGGCAACAATTACGGAAAAAGTAGGACATCAGGGGACCACTATTTCCCCCCCTCGACGCATCATGGAGGTAGGCCAGTGTGACTGATCACCGGGTGAGGACGTGCTATCATAGTGACTGTGAGAGTGTGAAACTACTAGGGACTTAAAAGAGGGTAAGTATGATGGACATGTAACAAAGAATAGATAAACAGGGGCCAAATATCAGACAAATGGAGCAAGATCATGAGACAAGAGTTGCACATTTAAAGGGGTTTTGCCATAAAGTGAGTTCCTTACCTCTTATCTGCTCAGAAGAGCAGATAAACAAATCATGCTGAGTCATGAACAGCTGCCGCGGTGAGAGGGAGGGGGGTGAGCAGAGAGTGAGGAAGCAGGACGTGTCTGCAATGTTTACTCAAATAATTACATTACAACCAGTTGATTCTCTATACAGCAGCCTCATACACTGCACTTTCTCCCCAGTCCCTTGCAAGCTCCTGAATGTTCCCTGTCATCAGATAAGAAGTGCAAACAAGCAAGCGCGGCCAGATCAGCTGCTTTCAGTGTCCTGGTCATGTCTAATGTAAACTGTCAGGAAACTAAGGGGGCGGAGCAATGCTGTAGCTCCAAGAGGCTTCACTTTTTGTAATCACATGTATTTAGGAAAGTGATTAAATACCCATTTTGGAGGATCCCACGTCAACATTACTTCGTGGCACAACCCCATTAACTACCTACATAAAGCCACACAAAAAATACAAAAAAGTTGCCAAAACTGAGAAGGAGAATCATACAAAAAGTAGGTAAAGTTCAATGAAAAGTGAAAAGAAAAGCTCATCTCTTCCAGCTCTTTGGATATTCAGGGGAATGTTTTATTTTGGTTAGTCACAGGTGACTGCTTGACGGTATTCCACCTTGAAGTAACAGCACGCCCTTGTGCCCATCGGATCGATGCAGGAGCCCGCCAGTGATTGGCAGCCAGGCTCCTGTGGTTGCTGTCAGATGTGGAGATAATTCAGTTCCTGGGCGTTTAAAGGAGTTTTGCCACGAAGTAAAATTGATGTAGGAAGTTTGTAAATTACATAATAAACATTTTCACCATTCATCCTTATTAAAAATTCTGCACCGTTTTTGTTTTAGCTGCTCCCTTAGTGATCCATTGTTTACAGCTCGTCTCCAGGGGATATGACCAGGAGTTAGAGCTCCTCAGTCCTGGTCGCACATGCTCAGACATCACCTCTCCTCTCAGGCAGCTACTGAGTGTTCAAACCCCAGGTGCTGCCATTCTACTCCTATCATTTGTCCTCCTTAGTAATTAGTCAAACAGTGGAGATAAATTAAAAAAAGAAACCTCAATCAGGTCTGTGCATTGATAAAGAGAAATAAAATCCACAGGTTTGCTTCCTGCAGGGATCTGAACCGAGGACCCTTGTGCCTGGAGGCAAAAGTTTTACCTCCGAGCTACATTGTAGCTACTCACAGCTCTTTACATAAACAGACCTTTCTTTGACTAGAGAGAGGAAAGGCCTGCTGGGTCACATGATATGCAATGCAAACAAATCACACATGCCCCCCTTCTGAGCTGAAGAGCTGGATACAGGAGGTATGAAATGAGATCGTGGCAAAACCCCTTTAACCCTCACAGTCAAACGCGGTAGTGATCTCCATCTGTCCTCCCTCAGCAGATCCAAAACGCGAGTGCAGGGTTCCGATGATTGTCAGGACAACCGGAAGTCAAACAATGGCCTCTAGGTTGTCTATGACGTAGGCGGGTCAAGCTCTACCTCCAGGATGAAGATCAGATGTATAATACATTGCAGTACAGACATGCCGCAATGTATAGTATAGTCCCAGAGTGGAACAAGTGAAAAAATAAAACATAAATAAAAAGTAAAAGTGCAAAAAAATTAAGAATAAAAAATACAGTTAAACATGTAAAACACCGCCCTTTACCCATAACAAATGCTTTTCACTGAAATAATGACTGGATAACAGATCATTTATATTTGTACCTTAACCCCTTCTATCCCATGTAATTTCCTATATCTTTTTCATTCTACATACGGCCGTCACATACTCGTCTCTTCTCTTTTTTATCTTTTAGTTTTCCTTTCCCTCAGTATTATTATGTACTTTTGGTTCTGTTCCTTATCTTATTCTCTTTTGACCTTTGTCCCTATCCAAAGCTTTGATTCTCTCCACTTTCCTCTTTTTATTTCCTCTTATTGTCTCCGTTTACTATTTGGCACTTACATTGTGTTTTGCACTTGCAGACAATTCTGATGACGGCCTTGTAGGCCGGAAACGTTTCAATTGGCCTGGCCTTCTCCCAAAAGCATATACATTCAATTGCTGTTCAACCTTCTGGAGACTTGTCTACTCTATGCACAAATGAATCGCTTGTTTGCATGAAATCTGTGGTGTGCTGTAGATTTTTGGATTGTAGCTATGTAATGTACGGGACTGATTGCCCCTTCTACAAGCACCACAGTATTAACCCTCCTGACCAAGGTGTGTGGCATCCTTTCAAATTAAAGGGGTTGTCTCACTACAAAGATTAGCTTTCGACATGTAGGGAACACGAAATGAAGACGTTTTCCAAATATATTGCTTCGTTCATCTTTTTTTGTTAAGGAGCTACAAGTGATTTTATCACCTTCTGAGCTCTCTCTGGTTTCCGACCTTTGTACTCCTGTGTACTCCTTCTCCCCTGCTGTTAGCAGGGAGTGATGTTATCACACGGTAAAGGGTGTGTGAGAGCTTGGTGTTACTGAGCTTTCGACAAAAGACAGAATTACTGTTTACTTTAGCTCAGAAGCTTCTCCTCCCCCTGGTAGAAGAAATTTAGCAATTTTGGGCTAAAAAAAGTGTTGAGCTTTTGCGTTCCCGACATGGGTCGATGGTCGTTTTAGTCCGACCATCATCGACAAGATATCGATAGTGACATCGATTAGCGCGATACCATTAAATCTATGGGGAGCAACAACACCTTTTTTTCTTACCCCCAAAACAAGCGGAAAAAGCTAAATAACATCCACAACACAAATGGATAATGCAACATCTTAGGAAACCCACTTAGGTTATAAAAGCCACAAAAAAAAAACACACCACCATTCCTATCCCTGTCTTGTACCCACCCGGGGCCCCTTTAAACCCTGCATAACCCACAAAAAAAAAAAGTCCAAAAGGCAGTATGTTTTTGAAACCCATAATTTCCCTTAAAATTTGGCCCAATGAATACCCCTGTCCTGGAACGCAGAAATGAGCCCCAAACCTAAGGATCCACAAAATTAAAAAATTTGCCAAAAAAAAACGAGCCCTTTTAAAACCACCACCCAAAATTTTCCCACGGGAAACAAATACTGTCCCTGTCCTGGTTAGCGCTTGCCCCCCCTTTAGATTTTTGGCCCAAATTGAGCTTCATTTGGAAATACGGGTTTTTTTTAACCTCCTGTTCCACCCGGGTTTCCCCCCCTTTTTCCCCTTGGCCTTTCTTTTCTCATTTTACTCAACGTGCTGGAGGAAAGGGGTCCCCGGGTACTTTTTTCTCTGCCCCGTGCTCCATACCCTTTGTTCTCTGAAAAACCTCCCATCTGGTCAATTTTTCCCTTTACCCCCCTTTTGACAATTCAGGGGAAATTTTTTTTACCACTATTTTGTACATCAAGTTTTTTTAGTAGTTTAATTCTAAAAAA
Organism: Phyllomedusa bahiana; assembly: GCA_025379985.1. Taxonomy (NCBI): domain Eukaryota; kingdom Metazoa; phylum Chordata; class Amphibia; order Anura; family Hylidae; genus Phyllomedusa; species Phyllomedusa bahiana. Next base: position 10,750 of record JAODAL010046565.1, on the reverse strand, counting down.
CCAAAATTTTTAAAATAAGATGCCACTTAGAAGCCAAAATTTCTTTTCCCAAAAGGCCCAAAGGATTATTGCTGTATCTCACAGCTACAGGGCCCCCCAAAAAATTATAAATATGCCTTCTCAGCCACTTTTAAAAAAATTTTTGGGGGAAAAATGCCACTTAAAACCCATTTCTTTTTCCAAAGGAAAAAAATTTATAGCTGTACCCCACAGAAACATGACCTAAAAAACCTTTGGGCCAATGCGAAAATTTCTAAAGATAAAGTGAGTAAATGGAACTTGTGTTTGTAAATAAAACCCTTTTCCCCTGTCTTTTACAGTCTCCCCCCCAACAGCAAAACCCAGCAAAATGAACTTTTTGGGAAAAGAGAAAAAAAATTGCAGTAAAAAAGTTTCTTTTTTAAAAAACTTTTTTCAAGAGGACCATTTCTGTTTGAAGAGGAATGGGGAAGTTTGCCAGCAACTAAAAAGGTGACCCCCCGGCAAATTTGGGGGCCCCCAAAAAAACATCAAAAAATCCAAGCCTGATTCATCTTTAAGAAATCAAACGATCCACATTATCGTGGAAAGCCGGATTCGTTTTTTCTGTTAATGACTCCTCCAGCTGTTTCTGAAAAGGTTCCGCCCCAGATATTACGCTGGCCCGGGTGGGGCAGGGCAACACCCTTGGCTGGCAAACCACTCCCGGGGCCCTTCGCCATTTTGGATACCCAGAAGTTCCCATTGGGTTCCCGAACACTTAAAAAAAAACATTGGTGTTTTTAAGACGCAGATAGGCTTTCCCCCCTGATCGTAACCCGGTCTCTGTGTGTTGGAAAGTTGCCCTGCATTCAAAGCGTTGGTGGGGGTGGTAAATAAAAGAAATTGGCCAAGGGCCCCCCCATTAGGCCCTTTTGCCCCCCCAATTTCCTGCCGGCCCCGCTGGCCCGCCGCCCCTACGGGTACTTGGCCCTCTGCTGCACGTCGCTGATGTTGTTTTCCCCCCGTGACATTTGGGGGAACGTGAAGGGAGACGCAAACAGGGTGTCTCCAGTTGATCAATCAGCAAGGCCCCATTTTCCCGCAATTTTTTTTCTCTCTATTTGGGTGGGTCTAAGGGGAAAATGCGAGGGTTTTTTTTTGTACCGGGGGTCCAGGAGGGGGGGCCACCCAGTAACTGTTTTTTCATTTTGGGGTGGGCCCTTTAAAGCCCAGGATCATGTTGGGGGAAATAAGGGATCCAAGCACTCATTTTGAGAATGGAGCCTTGATTTCCCAAGCCTTCCCGGGTCGGGAAAGGGGACTGCAAACTGATCTTTCCCATCTTCCTCCTCCCCCTCAAATTTTTGCCCCCCAACCTCTTTCCCCAAAGGGGGGGACGTCAATAACAAACGGGGTCCCAGGGAAAAACCTCCTCCCCCCTCCGCTGCCCCCGGCACAGCTTTAAAAACAGGCCCCCCGACTTGCCTGAGAAAATGCAACCCCCCGAGGGGCTGATGCGCCAACCCTTGGGACTAGCTTTTGGGAAACCCCCAACCCCTGCCCCAAAAGAAGACCGATGAAATTGGGGAAAATGGGGGGCCTTTTTGGGGTTTTACGGAGAGAAGGGTCCCCTGGGCCGCATCGTTCCGTCTCCTCCCTCCATTTCTGGGGGGACCCCTGTTTTTAGAGTGTCCAAAATATCGTTCCAGAACTAAGATCACCACAAGGGTTCATGTGACAAGGGGCATGTCCGCACGACCTTTTGGTGGCTTTTTAAAAAACTGGCAAGGATGGTGCAGAGCTCTTTCACCTCCCTCCCTCTCGGTGGCTCAACACCCGAGGCCGCACCGTTTGCTTGTCAGGCCATGTGCCTTCGTCTGGTAATGGCATTGCGTTTCTGCCAAAAATCGCTGGGCATGTGGAGGGGGAATTCCGCGTGTCCCTTAAACAATGAGCGGTTGACGGGGAGGCCAGCTGAGGGCGCAACCGCCAGGGGGGACGAAGCGGGTGCGAACGGCGGAAGTGCAAAACTTAGCCCTCGAGCCTTTTTCACGGGGCAGTCCAGCCCCGGGGTAGCTTTTTTTTAAAATTTTTTCTGGACGACAAGGTTCATCAGTCCAGGCAAGGATGTGCTCAGCCTACCGATTTTAAAGGGGCCCCAGCAGATTTGCCCGTTATCGCACACCCCCTTTGCCTGGCAAAAGGTTTTCTTGTCCCCCCCAGCCAGCCTCGGTTCGTTGCGGAGAGCCGGGCCCGCCCCTGACCTGTGTGTACGGTCTCCAAACAGATTAATTAAAAAACAGGGCCCTGGTTTCTCTGGGCATTGATCCCACCAAGGACCTTGGGGGAAAGAACCCCCCACCCGGGCGGTTTTGAAGACGTGCGCCGACCCTAAAGAGCCACCGCCCCCCAGAGACCCCCACTCCCCATGAGCTGTCACAGAGAAAGTGGCCCTTGGCCGTGTTTACTAGTCCAGTTGGGGTGGTCAGATGGACTTTTCCGGCCAAAAGACAACGCGCTTGAAATTTTAGATGACACGGGGGGCCCCAGGCAGGGACGGCTTTTCGGGCAAAGAAATGCCTCTTGGCATCGGGTATTGGGGGGAAGGGCCATGACGTGGCAGAAACCCCCCTGTGTCCACCAACGGAAAAAGGCAACATTTCCAAGGGGCCCAAAAACCCGGCATGCCGAATTTGGCTTTTGGCTTTGGTGGTTTTTTTTTGGGTTTAAAAGGGGTTTTTCTGCTCCCAAAACCTGAAGACAGAAAACTGGCTGCTAGATGGGCTGTACGGCGTGCCAGGTCGTCAAAACTGGCGGAAGGAGAAGGGGGAAGGGTTTGGTCTTTGGGGGTGGCTGGGGTACTTTTTTTGGGGGACGGTGGAGGCGAAGCGGAGGCTGCCCCATCATGACTCTGAGAGCATGGGAGCTGAGGAACCTTGGTGGTGGGGGAGGAGGAGGAGGGGGAGACAGAGGGAGTGACGTGGTTGGACCCCCGGGCGTGGGTTGGCCCTTTTTTTTGGGCCCAAAGTGTTCCCCTCCATTTCAACTCATCTTTTCGTGCATGTGCCCTAGACTTTTTGGTGGGGGTTTAAACCACCTAAGTTTCTTGCCTTACTTATGCTTTTTTACGGCAATGGGTGGCATATCCCATCGGGGGTTGAATCAAGGCTTGCTCAAGAGGGCCCAGGCTTGAGAGGTCCTGGCCCTTTTTTGGGACGCGAAAAAGTGGGGAGCGGGGTTTGGCTACCGGGGCTGGGGGGAATCATATCAGCGGCTTCTGGGGGACCCCCTCTCCCGTTTTAAAGGCGAACTGTATGACACTCCCCAAACGCCCTTCCTCCTCTTCCAGGGGGATGAAGCGCTCACAAGAAAATTCGCTAAAAAGGGCCCCACGTTGGATCCGCAATGTCGTCATCCAAATCATCAACACAGGGGGACTTGGTCGTCCAAACTTCTGCATCCGGGAAAGCTGCGGGCAAAAGCAGGGGGCTGCAAGGCTTTGCCAAACCCCCCGGGTTTTTCCCGTTTGCCCGGGTTTCCCTTCCCCTCCTCTAAATGGAAATTCAAAAAATTTTGGGCGCAGAGCAGAAAAAATTCATCCTTTTGGGCCCCTCTTGATTTTTTTAAAAATCCCTTTCCTTCCCCCAACCCCCAATTTTTTCATAAAAAGAGGCCCTTCAGAAAAAAGGGAATTTCCACATGGGGGTACACAGGTTGACTTTTGGGTTTGCTTCATTTTGGGCGGATGCTGGTGGAGGGTGATGACGACATTTGGGGCCCGTGACTGGGAGGACGAGGGGGAAGACGCTGGATGAAAGGCTCCCTTTAAACCCACTCGAGAACAGATTGGCGAGGGCTGTTCTTACTGAGATTCACGGGGGCCCTGACCCAGCGATGAAAAGGCCTGAAAACCCCCGCAACTGACGATCCGTTGCTTTGCGTTTTTGTGGGCAGCACTGGAAGGAGCCCCTTTCTCGTACCTCTACCTCCATGCCCTTACCCCCCTCTTTGCCCCGCTTCCCACCTGAATTTCGCTACTGGTCAAAAAATATAAAAATTTTGAAAAGGTATGGAAGATTTTTTTAAAAGGGTCTCTTTTTGAAAAAACGGCAATCACAGCTATTCTCAAATCCCTCTAATCAAAAAAAAAAAATTTTTTGGATTCAAATTTAACTGCAAAAATTTTGATCTAACAACAAAAAGGGGGTTGCCCAAAGGAAAAAAAACGTATCTGAAATGTAATTTGGGTAATACAAGGTTTTTTTTGGCACCGATCCCAAATTTACCTTGGTGACTATGAAATTGCTGTATTCAAATTTTAAAATGCAAAGTAGATCTATCAAAAAAAGTGGGTGCGCTAAAGAGAAAAAAAAGTATCTGAAAAGTATTCGGATAATAAAAGGTATTTTTTTGGGACCTATCAAATTCACCTGTGGTGCAAAAAATTGCTGGGTTCAAATTTTAAATGCAAAAAAGATCTATCAAAAAAAGCTGGGCCCGCGGGCCCAAAAGAAAAAAAAACGTAAACTAAATGTATTTTTTTTGGATAATACAAGGTAATTTTTTTGGGCCTATCAATTTTCCCCCTGGGTGACTATAAAAAATTTCTGGGATTCAAATTTTAAAATGCAAGCTGCCTCAATGAAAAAAAAGCTGTAGTGCGCCAAAGTCATAAAAAAACGTATCTGTTTTGGGAATTTGTTTTAATACAAAGGGTATTTTTGGCACCTTTAATTCACCTGTGGGGGACCCAAAATTGCTGTAAATTTAGGGTTTAAGTGGGAAGCTGCCCCAATTTAAACCCAAAACTGTAGGGGCGGCCCAAATCAAAAAAAAAATATCGTTTTTGGGATTCTATAATACCCAAAATTTTTTTTGGAAACCCTTTTATTCACCCGTGGTGACTACAAAATTGCTGGATTTTAAATTTAAAATTCACGGTGGGAAAAACAACAAAGGTGGAATGGGCAAAATTGAAAATGAACACCTATCTGAAATGTATACTGATAATAAAATGGAGTTTTGCACTAACAAAGAGACCTGCAGTTACTAGAAAAGATGTGTATCCTAATATAAGTTACAGGTGCCCAATATCCAGGAAATATTTCAATAGAAAACTGTTAATAATAATAAAGCTATTGCAATGTCTACACTAAGTCTTGGTGAACTTTATCCAGTGTTCTTTATAGAAGACTGTCTGTGTTCGCCCAGCGCCCCCCCCCCCCGCTCCCCCGTGACTTTACAGCGGTAGATGCTCCTTTAAAATTCTCTACCTAACTATATAAAATTTTCCAATCTCTAATCTAACTAAATTGTAAGATCACAGCTAATAGTAGAGGTTTTTCTGTGAAGAAATAGAATAATTTCGCTGAGCTGTTTGGACACAAGCAGAGCGCACGTCCTACTGCTCTGAGACACTGAGAGGACACTGATCATGAACAGGAAGGGCTGTTCTATGTAAAACGAGGTCATGTGATTTTTCCAGCCAATCGCAACCATACACATCCCAGTCATGACGTCGCACACACATCTCACCCTGCTCTATTCTGTAATCTGATTTGCTGGCCGCCAAAATTACAGATAGCGCCGAAAATGGCGCGATTTAATAGATGATGCACAGATTTTAACCTAAATTATCGCATGATCTAAAAAATCCGATCACCATAAAAACTGTGCCGATTTCAAGTTTGTCGATAATAATTGCTCAACACTACTAATAAACAAAATAAACAGAGAAGTCTGAATACACAGAGCTCATATGCTAATTACAGACAGCTTGACCAGGAAGTGACAGAGCCAAGCAGCATTATTCATTCATGCATCCTATGAAACTTTGAATTGAGACAACCCCTTAACAAAAAAAAAGTACATATATTGGTTTTTCCGCGTGCAGAATGACCCAACCTATAAATTTATTAAATTTTTAACTGGCACAATGAACGCTGTAGAAAAAAAAACAAAATTGAGATTTTTGTTCATCCCGCTGCACATAAAACAGAATAAAAAGCAATCAAAAAGTCATATAAACCAGAAAGTGGTACCAATGAAAACATCAGTCTGTCCCAAAAAAAAAAAAAACCCTTTCCCTGTAGAATACAAAAGAAAAAAATCATTTATGAGGAACAATGGCGAAATGTACGTTTTTTTTTTTTTAAATCTAAACCCATTTTAAAAATTTTTGTTGCAGTTTCCCAGTATATTCAAAACCCAAACAACCCCCATTAGAAAAGCCCTCAAGTGTCTATTTTACTGAATAGGGGAAAAAAAACAAAAATTTACGGCTTTTGAAAGGGGGCGGAGGGGGAAAAAAGAAGGAATTTTTTATTTTTTACTGTGGGGGGGGTTAACATTTAAAAATTAATTGATGTTTTTTTTTTTTTTTTGGGAAAATTCTATGTTTTTGGTTCCCTTTCCCCAGATATTGGGAGGTTTTTGTTTTTTATCCCGACTGTTACATTTGTGACATCCACCTCCTTTTTTAAAAAAAAATGTCTTGACACAGATTTGGCATCACCCCCCCTTTGGGTGGGAAAAAAAATACGAAAACATGAGGGGGGATTGCTTAGTGCTGTGATTTTTTCCATTCCCCTTGTTTTTTGGGTACGTTTTGTACTAGCTGCCGGCATCAGGCCTTTATTCAGGCTTCAATCTTTTTATCAGAACGTTTCAAAATTTTTGGAAAAATGAAAATCCCTTTATTTTGATTTTCCCCTCTTTAAAATTCCCCTTTTCTTTTTACACAAAGAAGTGAAAACCTGATAAATATCAGAAAGAGGGAATGCCCCCAAACAAGCAAAAAAAAAAAGACAAAAATAAATTGGGGGGATCGCTGTAAATCATTTTCGGCCAGCAAAAGTAAAGCTAACACGCACATATACTGCACGGTAAAAAACCCCATAGGGTCAATAAAATCCTACACCCCTGGATACATTCCTTAATTTGGGGGCCTTTTTTATGGGGTTTTTTTTAAAGGGGAAAGTTCATCAAAAAAAAGGGGTTATTAAGTTTCCCGTTTTTATGTTAAAAAAATATTTTTGAGGAAAAATTTTTTTTTTTTTTTTTTTTTTTTAATTTTTTTTATAAACACTTTCCCAAAAATTTTTGATTTAAATTTTTAATCTTGCAGTTTTTACTTGCCTTTTTTGCACTGCTTTTAAAAAAGCAGGGAGAGAGAAGCTTTCACAGGGGGGGGGGGCTTCAGCACATTGGGGGACTTTTTAAGGGGCTGACTCAGTCCCCTTGGGCTTCTAAAGGAAAAGGTTTTTTTAGTCATGCTCTGTGACCTGGGAAGTCACTGTGTTGGGGGGGGAAAAGGGGGGAACGTGATATTCCCCTTGTGGGCTGGGGGGATCCTGTGTTAAACTTTTTCACACTGGTGTTCCCCTTTTTAGTTTTTAAACCTGCTTGGTTAAAGAGCAGACAACGAGAAAACTTTCTCTAAAGAACCCAAAATGTCAGACTATTTTTAGACCTAGTGGCCAAAGTGAAAACGCAGGACTTAAGAATTTTTAAAAAAAATAGTGAAAGGATATAGAAAAGAAAAAAAAAAAAACCCAAAATTTTTAAAAAAAATGTGTTTAACAAAAAAACGGGAGAAAAAAACCAAAAGTCTTTTTTTAAATGATACATTCCCTTTTAATTTTACCCCTTTTGGGGTGCCCGGAAAACCCCTGTAATGGGGGCCTAAAAAAAAATCCTAATAAAACTAGACCCCAAAAAGCCCCATGGGTCTCCTTCTATTCTGAGACTTGTGGTTGACCCAAAATAGCGCACTGGGGCCCCATATGGGATACTCCAAAACCCTTCAAAAACCCGGAAAAATCAATATTAGTTTGCTTTTTTCTCTTTTTCTTTTTTCTGTGCTCCAGAAAGAAAATGAAATTAAAATTTTGAAAATCTAAAAAAAATTTTTTAATTCTTAAAATTTCAACCCCCTTCTTGCTTTATTTTCTTTTAAACCCCCAAAAGGGGTTAACAAACTTCCTGCCCTTTTTTTTCCCCTGAAAAATTTTGGACAAGTGGGGGGTTTTTTTTGAGGGGGGTTCCCTGACAAACATAAAAGCCCCCTCAAAGACACAACGGAACTAAACTTGGTCCCTAAAAACATCCGTGCTGAAAAATTTTTTCTTAAAAATTTGTTAAAATTTTTTTCCCTAAATTTCTAAGCCGACTAATGTCAAAAAAAAAAAAAAAGGGATCCCCAAACATAAAGAAAAAATATAAAGATTTAATTATTTAAATTTTTTTTGGGGTTTTGAAATGACTGTCTTACATGAAAAAAATTTTAAAAACCCTTTGAAAGGGGCAAATTTTTAAACAAGGATTGAAAAATTATTTTTAAACCCCTTTAAAGCAAAATTTGTATCATGAAAAACTTTCTTAAAATCAAAAGGGTTAGGAAACAGCAATAAAAATTTTTTTTTGCGAAAAAGGACATTTTCAGATTTGAAAAATAGGGCTTGGTCCTTATAGGGGTTCTACCATGATAGACTTGGGGGAATTTCGCTGGGATATTCCATAAATTGTTTGAGGGGTGCGGGTCCCACCTTCGGGTTTTTGTACCTCAGGAATAAAGGCCCCCGGGGAAAGCCCCCATCTCCCGGGGAAACGGGCCCCCGCAGAGGGAAACCGTCGCGCTGGCAATTTTTCTTTCCATCCATGATGTTTTACTTTTATTTCAGGGGAAGGGACTCACTAAAATTGGGACCCCCCCGGGTTCAGGGGATCAAAAGGGTTTCCCATCATTTAACATGCGGCTGGAAGCCCCTTTTAAGGGGTTCCATCCCCGTCACCCTTCCCGTGAATTGTAAGGGTATGGGTTCAAAACGGCTAAAGTAAAGGGGGGGCTTTGGGCTCCCCGAAACGCATCAGCTTTCTTTTGCCGCTGTGACATGCCATGCCTTATTTTTAAACGGTTTTGCCAATAAAGAATGGATATTTAAGAATTTAACTAAGTGCTGGATCGTTTTCTACTTTTGGATATGTTCACACGGCATATTGGGGCACGTACATTGTGTTTTAGAAGTACACACTGTCTAGCACGTACTTCTAAAGCAGCCAGTCTTATTGACTTCTATTGTCAGGGGCATGAACAATTGACATGTCACTTCTCTCCCCGGGCGTATAATACGGTCGTATCGTATGCCGCAGGAGATGAGGCGTAATTTATAGTTCTCTATGAGAGCTATGGATTACTGTAATTGTGGCGCGCATTTTGGCCATATTAAAGCGCAAATACTAATAGTAGAGGTTTTTCTGTGAAGAAATAGACTCATTTCGCTGAGCTGTTTGGCCACAGGCAGAGCGCACGTCCTTCTGCTCTGAGACGCTGAGAGACACTGAGGCTGAACAGGAAGGGCTGTTCTATGTAAAACGAGGTCATGTGATTTTTCCAGCCAATCGCAACCATAAACACATCCCAGTCATAGACGTCGCACACCACATCTCACCCTGCTCTATTCTGTAATCTGATTTGCTGGTCGCCAAAATTACAGGAAACGCCGAAAATGGCGCGATCTTAATAGATGATGCACAGATTTTAACCTAAATTATCGCGTGATCTAAAAAATCCGATCACCATAAAAACTGTGCCGATTTCAACTTTGTCGATAATAATTGCTTCAACACTACTAAATAAACAAAATAAACAGAGAAGTCTGAATACACAGAGCTCATATGCTAATTACAGACAGCTTGACCAGGAAGTGACAGAGCCAAGCAGCATTATTTCATTCATGCATCCTATGAAACTTTGAATTGAGACAACCCCTTTAAACAAAAAAAAAAGTACATATATTTTGGTTTTGCCGCGTGCAAATGACCCATCCTATAAATTTATTACATTTTTTAACTGGCACAATGAACGCTGTAGAAAAAAAAAACAAAATTGTGATTTTTGATCATCCTGCTGCACATAAAATGGAATAAAAAACAATCAAAAAGTCATATAAACCAGAAAGTGGTACCAATGAAAACATCAGTCTGTCCCGTAAAAAAAAAAAAAAAACCCTTACCTGTAGAATACAGAGAACACATCATTTATGAGGAACAATGGCGCATGTACGTTTTTTTTTTTACATCTCAACCCACTTAGAAATTTTTGTTGCAGTTTCCCAGTATATTCTAACCCTAACAACACCATTAGAAAAGCCCTCATGTGTCTATGTACTGTATATGGAAAAAAACAAAAATTTACGGCTCTTGAAGGGTGCGGAGGGAAAAACGAAGAGAATTATTATTTTGACTGTGAGGGGTTAACATAAAAGTGAATTGATGTTTTTGGAACATTCTATGTTGTGTGATCATTCACAGATATTGGGAGTGTTCTGTTTTGTATCAGACTGTTACATTTGTGACATCTCACCTCCTTTTAATACAATGTCTTGACACGGATGTTGGCATCACCCACTTGGCTGGAATAGTAAATACGAGGCAATGAGGTGATTGCTTAGTGCTGTGGATTTCTCCATTCTCTTGTTTGGATACGTTAGTACATAGCTGCCGGCATCATCGCCTCATTCAGGCTTCAATCTTGTATCAGAACGTTTCACTTTTTGAGAGAACTGAAACTCATTTAGTTTTGATTTTCACTCTCACAATTCCTTGTTCTTTTTACACAAAGAAGTGAAAACCTGATAGCTATCAGAAGAGAGCAATGCACAAACATGCAACATAAAAAGACAATAAAATTGGGTTATCGCTGTAGAACATATCGGCCAAGCAAAGTAAGCTAACACGTCACATATAAATGCACGGTAAAACCCTATAGGGTCAAAATACTCACTACAAC